>ONZH01026990.1:0-42852 GCA_900303285.1 Rhinella marina | reverse complement strand
TTTTATTTTTTGGATAGGTGTGAAAATAATATTACCTGCGTAGCTATATTGCCCAACATTGGATACGATAGCAACAAGAGACCAAACACATGCTGCCCACAGGGTTCCGCAAATTCCTGGTCCACAATTTCAAGGAGCTCAAGGTTCTGTTGATGAGCAACAAGTACTTCTGTGCAGAAATCGCCCACAATGTCTCCATCTAAGAACCTAAAGACCATTGTGGAGAGAGCGGCACAGCTTGCCATCAAAGTGACGAACCCCAATGCCAGACTGCGCAGCGAAGATAACGAATGAATATCTCTGTGGTTATTTTTGCTAAATAGAAGGTAAATAAACACACACACAAAAAAAAAATTGATCTGTTCCTGTGCCTGATCCACCCAAGTTGAATCTGTCCCATCATGAGAAAGTCCCCCCAAGGAGTCCCCACTGTAACTTGCTTCCCATACAACTACCTCACCCCCCGACACCTGTGTCTCGCCATTGTCCACCACCTCCTCAGACAACACTGGTAAATCCCCACTGTCAGCACACGGAGACTGCAAAAGGTCTTGCGAATTGGGGCAGAGAATGTTCTGGGCTAGTACATCAGAGAAGGGGTGACTATGGGGTTCCAGGGAGTACGTGACCACATGCAATCTCCATTTAAAAAGTCATGCCACACTTGATCAAGCTCATAATTGACAATTGTACCGGTTGATGCTAAATTTTTAAGTTGGGGTCCTGCGTCGTCATTCTAACTACATTCGGCTGTTGTCACCACCACACACGCTAGCCCAGGAGGCACTCCTCTGGCTCTTCCAGCTCAACCTCTTTCCCCCCAGCCTGCCCCCCCACCTACAGGCCCTATCTACAAACAATTTACGTCTTTGACCTATATTTCTCTCTCTCCAAACTATTTTTCCAGATAGCTGCCATATACGGTATTGCCATATACAGTGTAAACTGAGTAGTATACATAGAACACATACCACACTTGATCTATACCAGGGGTGCACAACCTGCGGCCTGGGGGCCAAATGCGGCCCTTGATACCATTCTGTGTGGCCCCATCCATCTGGTAACAGACATGTATGTCCATGTTTTGTTGCTGCTCACATGCATTTTTCATGTATTTCTCCCATTAGATGGGACTCCTGGAACTGTAACTAGACATTAATGGTATACACTGTGTGTTCAATCTGCCATAAATACAGTATTTCAGTTGGTAATACCACTTTAAATTTTATTTTCGGCCCTTGACGTTGGTTCAGTCGGACAATGTGGCCCCCACCCAGAAAACGTTGTGCACCCCTGATCTATACTGAACGTCACTTTAAAAAATACGTCATTTTCCTCTATTTCTCTCATTTGTCTGGGTTGCAATTAAGCAGACCTCGTCTGCCTAATCTAATAGTTTCAGTGTAATTGCTCCATACTGCACGTCTTTTTCCTCTCTTTCTCTCTCTCCAAACTATTTTTCCGGATAGGTGCCGTATACGGTATTAAACTCAGAAGAATACATACCGTACCGGTTGATGCTACAGTTTTTCCAAATCCATTCCGGCTGTTGTCACCACCACACACGCTAGCCCAGGGGGCACTCCTCTGGCTCTTCCAGCTCAACCTCCTTCCCCCCAGCCTGCGCCCCCCACCTACAGGCCCTCTCTCCAAACAATTTACCCGGATAGGGGACGTATTAGATATTGTACAGATTTTTTTTTTGTTCTTCTTTTAATTGCCTCCTGACCTGTGATAGGCAGAGCATGGACATGTCCCCTTAGCTGCAGTAGGAAAGACACTCCCCTGGCCAGAGCAAGCTCTTTTTCCTTTTCCGTGGTCGAAAAATCCATGAAATATATGGTCCCAAGATAGGGGACGTATACGATTTTAAACTGAGAAGAATCGATACCTTACCGGTTGATGCTACAGTTTTTCCAAATCTATTCCGGCTGTTGTCACCACCACACACGCTAGCCCAGGGAGCACTCCTCTGGTTCTTCCAGCTAAACCTCCTTCCCCCCAGCCTGCCCCCCACCTACAGGCCCTCTCTCCAAACTATTTACCCAGATAGGGGACGTATTAGATATTGTACAGATTGTTTTTTGGTTCTTCTTTTAATTGCCTCCTGACCTGTGATAGGCAGAGCATGGACACCTCCCCTTAGCTGCAGTAGGAAAGACACTCCCCTGGCCAGAGCAAGCTCTTTTTCCTTTTCCGTAGTTGAAAAATCCATGAAATATAGGGTCCCAAGATAGGGGACGTATACAGTATTAAATTGAGAAGAATCGATACCACACATGCCACACTAGGAGAATTAGGGGTAATGGTGGGATTAGGCAGCCTCAGAGGCATCCATGCATGCTGCCCCTGCTGTTTCCTGTCCATTTCCGTGGTGTTTCAATCATTTTCTGAGGTTTCCAGGTTTTCACCCAGCCTTCCCTAGGCAGAGCCTTGGTCCCCTGCAAAAATGTTGGAGTCTCCCATTGACTTCAATGGGGTTCGTTATTCGAAACGAGCACCCGAGCATCAGGAAAAGTTCGACTCGAATAACGAGCACCCGAGCATTTTAGTGCTCGCTCATCTCTAGTCACCACAAACTACAATCCGTATTTTCTGTCCAGGTGACCCATACTGTACGTCGCGTAATCAAATACGGTATTTTGCTCTCACTGATATAGCTACATTAGAAAAATCTCTGTGCGACATTTGTCTGGGTTGCAGTGAAAATAGCCACAGTCAGCAGGGGCTGAGTTGGCTCTCTGATATATTCTGCACGTCACGTAAAAAAAAAAGAACACAAAAAAAAATTGTGTTTTATTTTTTAATCTCAGTGATACAAATCCATTTCATACAGCTGTGTGGAACCATTCTGTGTGTCATAGTTCAGCTGTCCAGTCACCACAAACCACAATCCGTATTTTCTGTCCAGGTGACCCATACTGTACGTCACGTAATCAAATACTGTCTTTTGCTCTTACTAATATAGCTACATTAGAAAAATCTCTGTGCAACATTTGTTTGGGTTGCAGTGAAAATAGCCACAGTCAGCATGGGCTGAGTTTGCTCTCTGATATATTCTGCACGTCACGTAAAAAAAAAAAAAACACAAAAAAAAAATTGTTTTTTTTTTAATCTCAGTGATACAAATCCATTTCATACAGCTATGTGGAACCATTCTGTGTGTCACAGATTAGCTGTCCAGTCACCACAAACCACAATCCTTATTTTCTGTCCAGGTGACCCATACTGTGCGTCACATAATAAAATACGGTCTTTTGCACTCATTGATACAGCTACATTAGAAAAATCTCTGTGTGACATTTGCCTGTGTTGCTTTTAAGCAGACCAAGTCTGCCTAATCTAATAGTTTCAGTGTAATTGCTCCATACTACGCGGTGCGTAATAAAATATGTAATTTTGCTCTAACTTATCCACCTATATATTAACTTGTTCAGATTGAACAAGTTTGTGGGTTTCAGTACAGCAGGCCCATTTTTTGTTTGTATATATAATACACTTATATACAGAAAAAGTTGAACCCCAGGGCTAATGGTCCAGGACAAGGGCGTGGGCGTGGGCATTCAATTACTGCAGGGGGCAGAGGCCATGGTCCTGGGCAGGGTGAGACAGTACCTGCTGATGAGGGAGCAGGGGAACGCCGCAGAGCTACACTCCCTAGCTTCATGTCTCAACTTACAAGGACACGTGGTAGAGCACTGTTGAAACCACAACATTGCAAACAGGTGATGTCGTGGATTGCGGACAATGCTTCAAGTAATTTGTCCACCAGTCAGTCTTCCACCCAGTCCTCCCACGTTACCCAAGGGAGCACTCCTCTGGCTCCTCCACCTCAACCTCCTTCCCCCCAGTCTGCCCCCTCCCAGGAAAATTTGGAATGCGATCCGGCATACTCTGAGGAACTGTTTTCTGGACCCTTCCCAGAGTCACAAACCACTTCTCAGGTTGCTGCTGACCTCGTTCCCGATGCCCAAGTTTTCCAACTGTCGCAGTCTGTGGGTGATGACATTGTTGACTTAGTGGAAGAAGTGTGTAAAGAGGTGTCGGACGATGAGGAGACACGGTTGTCAGACAGTGGTGAAGTTGTTGTCAGGGCAGGAAGTCCAAGGGGGGAGCAGACTGAGGAATCGGAGAATGACGAGGTGACTGACCCAAGCTGGGTTGATAAGCCGAGTGAAGAGAGTGCTTCTGAGGCGGAGGCGAGTGCTGCACCAGAACAGGTTGGAAGAGGCAGTGGTGTGGCCAGAGGGAGAAGCAGGGCCAGAGCTGGTGCATCAGCAGCAACTGTTTCGCGTAGTGAAGCTCCCGTGGCGAGGCCTAGATGTTCGCAAGTCTGGAGGTTCTTTAAAGAAATTGAAGATGACCGACAGACTGTGGTGTGCAACCTGTGCCACACCAGGATCAGCAGGGGTGCCACCACTACTAGACTAACCACCACCAGCATGTGCAGGCATATGAGTGCTAAACACCCCACTCAATGGAACCAAGGCCATTCACCTCCTGCGGGTCACACCACTGCTCCTTCCCCTGTGTCACTCGCTGCCTCTGCTAGTCAACCCCCTGCCCAGGACCCCGGCATGAGCGCCTCCCACCGGAAAACCACACCTTCGCCTCCACGATCCTCCACAGCGTTCACCAATGTGTCCCTGCGCAGCGTTCAGCTGTCTTTACAGCAGACGCTGGAGCGCAAGAGGAAATACAGTTCCACCCACCCACATGCCCAAGCCCAAACTGCTCAGCTTAGGTAACAAAAGGCACACCGCCCAAGAATTATTATAGGGCATCATGGCGCAGACCGATCTGTGGCTGGCACCGCTGAAACCTCAAGCCAGATATGGTTGTGTGTGACAACGGGCGTAACCTGGTAGCGGCTCTGCAACTCGGCAGACTCACACATGTGCCATGCCTGGCCCACGTGTTCAATCTCATAGTTCAGCGGTTCCTCAAGACATACCCCAATCTGTCTGATTTGCTCACCAAGGTGCGCCGCATCTGTGCGCATTTCCGCAAGTCGACCACAGATGCTGCCACTTTCAGGGCAGCACAGCGCCGCCTACAACTGCCCGCTCACCGACTGTTGTGCGACGTGCCCACAAGATGGAATTCGACATTAAACATGTTATCCAGAGTTTACCAGCAGCGCAGAGCGATTGTAGACTGCCAGATGTCAACTTCCACCAGAACTGGTAGTCAGGTCAGTCAGCTTCCTCAAGTCTATGATGAGGTGTGGACGTGGATGTCTGATTTCTGCCAGGTGTTGAGCAACTTTGAGGAGTCAACACAGATGGTCAGTGGCGATGCCGCCATTATCAGCCTCACCATCCCGCTGCTTTGTCTGTTGAAAAATTCACTGCTCAGCATGAAATCGGAAGCTTTGCGCTTGTCACAAGAGACGGTGGAGGAAGATACGTCGCTTGATAGCCAGAGCACCCTCCGGTCTGTTTCTCAGCGTGTATCGGAGGAGGGGGATGAGGATGAGGGGGAAGAGGAGGAGAATGTCGGCGAGACAGAAGAGGGTACCAATGCTTAGTCCTTCTTAACTTCTTGAGCGTGTATAGGCTGAAGAGGAGGAGGAGGAGGAGGAAATGGAGAGTCAGGCCAGTGAGGAGAGGGAATTCTTGCATGTTGGGACTCTGGACGCACATGGCAGACTTCATGTTAGGCTGCCTATCCCGTGACCCTCGCGTTAGAAGAATTTTTTCAAACACCGATTACTGGGTGTTCACTCTCCTGGACCCACGGTACAAGCAGAACCTTTCCACTCTCATTCCTGTAGAGCAGTGGTTCTCAACTCCAGTCCTCGGGACCCACCTGCCAGTCAGGTTTTCCGGATTTCCTTAGTTTAGACCAGCTGATATAATTAGCGTCCATCCATCAGGACTTACCACAGGTATTCATTCTGTGGGATATTCCTAAATCCTGACTGGCAGGTGGGTCCCGAGGACTGGAGTTGAGAACCACTGCTGTAGAGGAAAGGAGTATGAGAGTGAATCAATATCAACAGGCCCTGGTGCACAAGCTGAAACAATCCTTCCCATCTGACACCGCTAGCGGCAGAGGGCGTTCTTCTGTGGGCCAAGTAGCGGGAAAGAGTAGGCAAGCAGGCAGCTTGTCCAGCACAGGCAGGGGAACGCTCTCCAAGGCCTTTGCCAGTTTTATGTCACCCCAGCAAAACTCTGTCGCCTGTCCCCAGTCTAGGCAGAGTAGGGGTGAGCTTTACAGAAATATGGTGAGGGAATACCTAGCTGACCATACCAATGTCCTTAGCGATCACTCTGCTCCATTTCAAAGCTGGACACGTGGCCTGAACTGGTGCTGTACGCCTTGGAGGTGCTGGCCTGCCCTGCCGCTAGCGTGTTGTCAGAGCGGGTATTCAGTGCAGCTGGTGGCATCATCACCGATAAGCGTACACGCCTGATAACTGACAGCGCTGACAGGCTGACGCTTATTAAAATGAACAAAGCCTGGATTTCACCGGAATTCAAATCTCCTCCGGGGGAAAGCTGCTAAAGGTTAACATTACTTATGTATCCGATTCCTCTTCTCTACTCCTCCTCTTCCTCCTCCTTGTCGTCTTTGCCTAACGCTGACCCAAAACGCAATTTTTTAGAGGGCCAACTGGCACTCTTTTACCACAATTTTTCCGGAGGGCCCCCTACAGGCCCTCTCTCCAAACATTTTTTCTGGAGGGCCACCTACAGGCCCTCTCTCTAAACAATTTTTCTGGAGGGCCACCTACAGGCCCTCTCTCCCAACAATTTTTCCGCAGTGTCAACTACAGACACTGTAAAACAATGTTTCAGGAGCGTCAAACAGACAGTCCAAAACAATTTTTCAGGAGGCGCAAGTACCAACATTTAAAAAAAAAATTTTTGCTGAGGGTCGACTTTATGTACTCCGAAAAGAAAAATTTTTTTGGAGGCTCAACAAAAGCCCTTTTACTGCATTCTCATTCGGACAAAGTCATTGGTGGTGTAACCGCCATGCTGTGTCAGGCTAAATTTTTGGGTGCTTCACCAGCTACCGCATACTAACTCAGTCACTCTGTTGTCACCGCCGCCATACAGGGCCACGAAAAATGTTTATGTGGTTCGCCTGCTCCCGCAGTGTCAATCGCTCACTCTGTTGTAACCACCATAGTGGTTTGCACAATAGCAGCCCAAGTCTGCACATTCCCCTTTTTATCTCCAAGTGATCTATTCTGCATGTCACGTAAAAAAATACAGTCTTTTGCTCTCAGTGATACAAATCTATTTCATAAAATCCTTTCTTTCTGATCTATATTGAACGTCACTTTTAAAAATACGTCTTTTTTCTCTCCAAATAATTTTTCCGGAGGACCACACACAGGCCCTCTCTCCAATTAATATTTCCGCAGGGCCACATAATGCGATAGACGGGAATCGAACCCAGGTCAACTGCTTGGGAAGCAGCTATGCTCACCACTTTACCACCAACAGCCACAGCAACTGATAAGAACAGATACTAAACTCGATGTAAGCCAACATTTCGACAATCAATAACCCGAAAAGGGTCCACCGTCGAGCCCGGCGTTCCTCCACCCTGAGAATTTCTCAAGGAGACGGCCTCCAGGCCCTCAACGTCCACATACAGGGCCACGCTAAATTTTTTATGTGCTCTACCTGCTACCGTCGTGTAGCTCGGTCACTCTGGCCGAGTCTGACCCTGGGGCCGCTCATGTACTGCCCACTTGGAGAATTGTGGGGCCTACCTCGGTCACGGTTTCTCAGACTTACTATGCCTCTTCCTCCAACTCCTCCTCCTCCTTCTTCGAATTACCATCCGTGCTTCACCTCCTGCTACCTCAGTCTAACTCGGTCACTCTGCCCCTGCTGTTTCCTGTCCATTTCTGTGGTGTTTCCATCATTTTCTGATGTTTCCAGGTTTTCACCCAGTCTTCCCTAGGCAGATCCTTGGTCCCCTTCAAAAAATGCTCGAGTCTCCCATTGACTTCAATGGGGTTCGTTACTCGAAACGAGCACCTGAGCATCGGGAAAAGTTTGTATCGAATAACGAGCATCCGAGCATTTTAGTGCTCGCTCATCTATATTCGGGACCCATATTGGAGCATTGTGCAATACATGAAGCAATTGTGGCATAAAAATTATTTTTACCAAATTCGCACGCCCAATGACCAAAAGGGGTAATTTGATCCACGTATCTACCTTTTTCATAATTCTATCAAGCATAGGTAAGATGTTATGCGTAGTATACTCACAAACATTGCGAGAAACACATATTCCCAGTTATTTAAAGGAGTCTATACACGGGATTGGCAAATTTGCTACTCCTGACTCATCACCCTGCGGGGACAGCAACATTAGGGCCGACTTAGTCCAGTTAATAGTCAGACCAGAGAATTTACCGAAAACCTCAATAGTCTCCATCACCTTACTCACTGTATCACTCACATCATTCAGAAATAACAGTAGATCATCAGCATATAACTTTTTCTTCCCTCTCTGGATAACTAAATCCCTTAATTTGTGAATCTTGGCGAATAATGGCAGCTACCGGCTCGATAGCTATGGCGAATAACAAGGGCGACAAGGGGCATCCTTGCCTAGTCCCTCTCTAGAGACGAAAGCGATCTGAGAAATCGCCATTGATCCTGATTCTAGCTGAGGATTCGCTTAAAGCAGCCGGACCCAAGCTATAAATTGCGAGCCAAAGCCCATACGCTGCAAGACGGCGCACAGGTAGCCCCACTCAACACTATCGAACGCTTTTGCAGCATCAAAAGACATCACTGCTTTGCCAAGGGGGCCACCCGGAGCCGCCTGCATATTAAGGAACAGCCAGAGCAAGTTTATCGCCGTAGATTTTGACGGCATGAATCCAGACTGATCCGGATGAATCACAGAGGAGATTACATTTATCAGTCTATTCGTCAGAACTTTCGCCAAGATTTTAGCATCTGTCGTTAACAAAGAAATAGGGCGATATGACTCAGGTAGGGTAGAATATTTCCCTGGCTTGGGAAGGACTACTATGGTAGCCTCGTAAAATGAGCCTGGCAGTAAGCCACTAATCTGTGCCCCTTGGAAGACCTCCAGTAACACAGGCAAGATATCATCATCTAAGCATTTAAACACCTCTGCCGGGAGCCTATCAGGGCCAGCTGCCTTCTCATTACTCATAGCTTTCACTGCTACCTGCAACTCCTCAAGCGTAATGGGTATATCTAAGCCGTTACGCTCCTCTTCTGACAGTGAAGGAAGTTGTATCCCACTAAGATATTGAAGCAAATCCTCAGTTCTGTAAATACATTTAGTTTTATAGAGGTCAGCATAAAACTGGTGAAATATACGGATTATATCGGAAGTCTCTGTGACCTGTCGCCCAGCAGTATCCTTCATGTTATAGACATAAGCAGACTCCTGTTGTGCCCGGGCAACTGTCGCTAGCAGATGTCCCACTCCCTCTCCTTCCTCAAAATATCGCTGTTTCATAAAAAACTTTTATTATTGGCCTGTTCCATGCTATGAGTATTAAAGGCCTCTTGTGCCTCTTTCCATCTCTTCAGGGAGGTCAAGAATGGATTCATAATATGGGTCTGTTCCGCCTCTGCTAGCCTTGCACTTAGTTCCATTCCCATAGATTTACTCTTTGTTTTCACCTTAGATATATGTGCAATAAAGACCCCTCTCAGATATGCCTGCAGCGTGTCCCAAACTATCCCAATGTCTGCTGAACCCCGGTTGGCAACTAAGAATTCCTGGATCTGACTCCTGACATCAGACATATTTATTAACTTAAGCCAGAAAGGGTTAAGTTTCCAACTCCTGTGACTCCCAAGCCCCCGCTCCCCTACAGTCAACTTAACAGATAGCTGAGAATGATCTGACAACACTCTTGGAGCGTAGGCAGCATTTAGGACCCATGGCATCATATTGCTATTACTCAGTGCTAAATCATTACGTGAGAGAGACGCATAAGTGCCAGATGCACAAGAGTAGCTTTGCGTTTGCGGGTTTTTGACCCTCCAAACATCAATTAAACCTACCTCGGCTAACAACCGCACAAACGGTGTCTTGGGGTCTGCAGGCATTGGATGCCGTACAGGGAACTTATCCAACTTATGATCTACATAATTATTAAAGTCCCCCATGATCAGCAGCGGTAAATGCATCAATGAAGCAGCAAAGGACAGTATCTGAGCCAGCACCGCACTGGAGAATGGTGGTGATATGTACACAAACATCAGAATGCATTCTTGATTGAACAGTGTGCAGTGCAGACCCACATAGCGCCCCTCTCCGTCAACTTTTGATTTATGCAGCGTGAACGGTACCCCTCTATGAATTAGCACACTTACTCCCCTAGAGTATGAGGAGTGCACAGAGTGAAATGCCCAGCCTATCCATCGTTTATTCATCCAGTGCAGCATATCAGATGTCATATGGGTCTCTTGCAAACCTATAATGGATGGTGGCAATGACTGCAACTTGTCAAACACTGCTGTGCGCTTAACAGAGACCCTGATCCCCCAAACATTCCATGTAAGCAGATGTATTATCCCCATGGTGAGGAGCCTACTATCTCCTGTCCCAATACACTGCATTGCATATCACCCAGAGCAGTATGCGTAGCTCTGGCATTACTGTGTGCGACCACGCGGAGAGTCCCACCCATGCCCATCCCAAAACAATCCCAAAACCTGAAAACAAAAAACATATAGGTATTTCAACTCTCAGCCGAGAGGTGGGGTCCAAAACTGTACCCAGCGTTTATGCCCTGTGGAAAGACCTAATAAGGGTATAAGACAATATAACAAGGCAAACCAGATATAAATACGTGACATCTCTCAGTGTAATCTGGGAGCTTATCCCGGTCTGTTCCAAATCCAGGGCCCCCGCCAGCTGTGTATATTATAGATCATTCCCTCTCCATTATTATAGCCATTATAGAAAATAAAACCAAGATCTATCTTAATAACAGTAGGATCCCTGCAATTCCCCTCTCCCTCCCCCAATGCACTAGGAACCATGCATCAGGCCCAACCAACCAACTCAGAATATAAACCGTCAGACATTATATGAACAGCTCCAGAGGAGCACAAACAACAGTGCAGTCAATATGTGTAAAGTGTGAACTGGTGGCAATCGCCGCCCTGCATAATCACCACATGTGGCCCTTCAATCTGGAACCGCTTGACGGATTTGGCGCTCGTTCATATCAATCCATCTCAGGCTTCTTTCGGCAAATCCAAAAAAGTAGTAGTCTCGAGTGCCACCACCCTTAATTTCGACGGATAGATCATGGAATATGGGACTTGTAGCTGCCGTAATCCGGGTAAAGTGATACACGACTACCATTAATTTCCAGGTCTGGCATTTGGCCTTGCGTAAGATAGTATCACTGTCTTTGTAATGGAGGACTTTAATCAAGACTGGTCTTGGAGGTCTTCCCGGAGGCCCTGGTCTGGTAGGGACACGGTGTGCCCTCTCCACCGCCAATAGTTTAGATAGTACCTCACCGCCAAAAGTCTGCAGCAGCCAAGATTCAAAAAAGGAATCAGGATTATTTCCCTCCACTCTTTCAGGAACGCCCACTAGCCGCACATTATTTCGGCGCAGTCTATTCTCTAAGTTGTCAGCTTTGGCGAATAACGCTGCTATATCAGTAGTATGTTTCTGCGTTGCAGCTTGTACAGGGGAAAAACTATCTTCCAGGCTGCACACTCTCCCCTCCACTGCTGTGGTGCGCTCTGCCACCTTTTGTAAATCGTGCCTGATGATAGAGATATCTTCTCTCATCCCCCCTACTTGCGAGTTGAGGGCAATCAGCGCCATGTTGCACTGTTTTACCGCTGCAAAAACATCTACTATGGTAGGAGAGTCATTAGCAGGCACTTCCTCCTCTTCCACCATCATGTCTTCTCCATAGTTGTCACCTACCTCAGCACAAGGGCCATTGTCGCTCCTTTCTCTCAGTGGTACTGTACCTCCAGAGCATACTAGTTGGACTGCTCTGATATGCGCTCTGATGCAGCTGGGCTGTGTGCAAACCTCTCCAGTCTGGCCGCCACCACTCTCTGCCGCTCCTCTTTATCAGCGCCATGCAGCCCGGCTCCATCTTGGACCTCCGCGCTCATTCCACATCTCCTGGCTTCTGGCGGTTCTTTCCTTTTGCCATAGTGCAGGCGTCTCTCTCTTGCTCCATGGCTGTTGGTAGGTGGCAGGGACTCACTCTTCACGGCTATATGGCCCGTTCAGGATCAGAAGCAGGGAATTAACAAGGGTAATGTGGCGGGAGCTCCTCACAGCACGTCCGCTCACATCGCTCGCTAGGCCACGCCCCAATAAGGATAGTGTTTCAATCAACATTCTACCTGGAAGAAGTTCCTCAATGGAGTTCCCATTAACTGTCTTTATGTACCAGGTTTATACCTTTCAGCCCCTCCTCCAGTGTGCAGTATGTATGTCTCTGAATAACCACTCAGGAATGTGGCCTTATCAGCACAATTGAGGTTGTTCCTATTCCTAACTCACTACATTACAAGAAATGTCATTACACAGGATATTAAAGGGGCCAGAATTAACTATGACAGAACCAATACGTTCTTAATTATGTATATAAAATACCCTTACAACTCACTAGATCTGAGAAAAGATGAATTTTATGGACATTCATCTTGTAAAGCTAAGAAACTAATTAATTTTATTATTAAGAAAAAAAATTAGAAAATGTGATTTTTTTTTATGGGGCTTGACTTTTACACGTACTACAGATATAAGTGCATCTCAACAAATTAGAATATCATCAAAAAGGTTTTTTTTTCAGTAATTCAGTTCAAAAAATGAAACACATACGTATATTATATAGAGTCATTACAAACAGACACTTTTTCAAGTGTTTATCTATGTTAATGTTGATGATTATGCCTTAAAACCAAGGAAAGGTGCCAAGTCCTGCTGGAAAATAAAAATTCCATCTTCAAAAAGCTTGTCGGCAGAGGAAAGCATGAAGTGCTCTTGATAAAACACAGTGGACCTACAACAGCAGATGACATGGCTCCCCAAACCATCACTGATTGTGGAAACTTCACACTAAACCTCAAGCAGCTTGGATTGAGTGCCTCTCCACTCTTCCTCCAGACTCAGGGACCTTGATTTCGAAATGAAATGCAAAATTTAATTTTTATCTGAGAACACCACCTTGGACTGTTGCTCAGTGGTCAAATTCTTTTTCTCCTTGGCCCAGGTAAGACTCTTCTGGCGTTGTCTATTGGTCATGAGGGGCTTGACACATGGAATGCGACATGAGGGGCTTGACACATGGAATGCGACACTTGTAGCCCATGTCCTGGATACGTCTGTGTGTGGTGGCTCTTGAAGCACTGACTCCAGCAGCAGTCCACTCCTTGTGAATCTCCCCCAAACTTAGGAAAGGCCTTTTCTTAACAATCCTATCAAGGCTGTGGTTCTCCCTGTTACTTGTGCACCTTTTTCTACCACCCTTTTTCCTTCCACTCAACTCTTCATTAATATGCTTTGATACAACACTCTGTGAACAACCAGCTTCTTTAGCAATGACCTTTTGTGGCTTACCCTCCTTGTGGAGTGTGTCAATGACAGCCTTCTGGACATCTGTCAAGATAGCAGTCTTCCCCATGATTGTGTTGCCTACTGAACCAGACTAAGGGACCTTTTTAAAGGATTTGCAGGTGTTTTGGGTTAATTATATTAATTTTCTGAGATAATGAATTTTGGGTTTTCCTTGACTGTAAGCTATAATCATCAAAATTAACATAAATAAACACTTGAAAAATTTCACTCTGTTTGTAATGACTGTATATAATATATGTGTTTCACTTTTTAAATTGAATTACTGAAAAAAACAACTTTTTGATGATATTCTAATTTATTGAGATGCACTTGTAAAAGGAGAGATTTATCAAAACTGGTGTAAAGGGAAACCGACTTAATTACCCATAAAAACTAATCAGATTCTGCTATTCATTTTTCAGAGCTCAATTGGTTGCTATGAGAAACTAAGCCATCTGTCCCTTATACCCCAATTGATATATCTCCCCCACAGTATTTAATTATTCATGAGTATTCACGTACTCAATGAAAATAAGCAATTACTTATAATGGTTATCTTTTACAAATTAGTACAAATCTTTTACAAAGTCTGAAAACTACTCACACAATTAGGCACGATTGTAGTCACATGTACGGTTAAAAAAAAAATAAAACTGACCAGCAACAGATACAGTACATTGCTATGTCCCATTCCAGGGTTTATTCATTCAATGTACTTTTTATTAGTCACTAGTCACTATTAGCTCTGAAGTTTTCCATGAATCTATTAACTAAATTGGAAATAATTAAAAAAGTTAAGTGTCATTTCTTCTCCCATAATTGAATTAGTGTCTCTATATCATCTTCAAAGCAGGCAGTAAGCTACTTACCTATACTGTCTGCAAGCAACCACAGTGTTTGATTTGAACTATGAGTTTCAACCTTCATCATAGCACTATGAATCTACTCCAAAACTCAGCTCCTCCATTAGCTGTGTAGTTATGCGCCTTTTAAAAAAAAACCCCTTATACTCAATTATAGTCTCCGGTCTCATTATATTTTAAATATAAATTGATATTTAATATGTATCTTTTTTTGTTTGCAATGACTTCTCATGATATTCTAATTGTTACAGAACTGTCAATATTTTCCTTATTCCGGGATTGACATTGTCTTGACTTTGATGCTTGGACTTTCTGCCATATGACTTCTACTCAGAATAATACATGCAAAAGAGTGAAGGTCACGTGACAGGAAGCCCATGTATAAATAAGTCTGCATCTGTGAGAATGCGTAACGGAAAAGTATCACAAATACAATTTCAAAGAGGGCAGGGGCAGACTGGGAAATTAAAATTAAATGGGGCCTCATGTTGCAGGTGAGTCCAAATTCACAGAAGGTGGTACAACAGAAGTAAACAGGGTCAGCAATACCATAGTGCAGGACAAAATACCACCCCAGCAGAACCCAATACCACAGTGCTGCCTCTGGAAAACAAATACCACAGTACAGAACAAATTACTGCTACCTGCCCCACAATATGAAGCTCTATCATCTTCCTGATGATGGCAGTATAATTGAATTCAGGAGGGCATATTTGACTACTGGCCAGGTCCATAAGTGTCTGATGCTCCTATATTAATTAATGCTAAGAGCCTCAGATCTTTATATACCGAGCTAAGGGCCAAGAAGAGGGATAAAGTGACCACCTGTGCATCAGACCACTGGGAAATTTTCCTGAAGGGTCTATGGCCAATCTGCCTATGACAGGGGCTGTTTATTGAGCACTCTCGCCCTAAAGCCTGATAAATGAATCCAATGACTGGATTCAGATGCTTGATGTTTTTTCTAAGTACTGTATAACTGCATATTTCCAGTTTCTACCATATTTGGTCCACACTGTCCTACAGGCTTTATCCAGCTTTTAATTACATCTGGAGATTTTTTCAGTATGGGCTTCTTTGGTTTCTACATATTTACAGCATATTGTAACTTTACCAAAAAGAATACAGTATAAACTTAGATGAGGCCAGTCAGCGAATGACACCTAGATATATTGTTCAAGCTAGAAAGTGCACCAATAAATTCAAAAATAATTTCTGGCCCATATTGTCTGGAATTTCTGCTTGCCTAGAGATTAAAGGTTTCCTTGCAGCTTCTGAAAATGCCACGGTCTAATTATTACAGGAAAATTGGCATAGTGTGCTCCCATGTGAAATGGCCAATGCCTTGTGTTTTTCCATCTCTGTTGCTGATGATATTCTGTGAACTCAAACTCTACCTAACCGCCCCACACAAACTAATAAGCTACAGTAAAGGCCCATACTGTAGGTATACTACTATTTGGTTAACTACTATTTGGTTAATGACTGACTTTGGCCATTGTCTTAAATTGAGAGAGTTTAAAATCTAATAAAAATTTTCCTCCAGTGATCACCCTGGACAGACTGAATGAATCAATCCGATTCTGAAGCACCGTCTTCATACAGATTTGTTCTTCCTTACCTTTGCTCTTACTCAATATCTCTGCAGTTCAAGATAACTACAGTAGCTTTGAAAAAAATATGATTTTTCAATACTTTGTGAGATATGTATACTAAATGTGGTTATTCATAGCCACCAAATGGTTGTGATGGTAGTTGCAGTCTTTCCAAATTTTTGAAACCTACTGTGATTTAAAAAAAAAAATATTTATTAAAACAATTGAAATCAAGCAAAGGTAAGAGTGGACACATTTGGACTTGCACGGAAGCTTGCAGAGATTATTGATCAGAGGTCTTGCCATAGGTAGAGGTTGTCAATAATATTTGTGTTTCTGAATGTACAGAGAAGCTACCTCACAGACAATAGTCAGAATCGTGTTCTTCCATCTCACATACTGCTGCAATTCCAGTCACAAGTTGTTATACTGGCTTCACACAAACAGTTTTAGTGCAGATTCCAGTGCTATTTTTCTTGTTTTTATTTTGCTAACAAGTGATTCATAAATGAAGGAAATGTATAAAATAACATTTTATAAGCATCCTTTAAAAGCTACATTAAAATCTGTATGTATGATTCTAGTCTTACAGAAGTTAGTGGAGATATGAAGAATATCTGTCCTGATTTAAATTTTAGTTCTCTTAAAGGGGACAGATAACCTCTCCTGACATGTCTGTTTTAGTGACCACTTAAATTCCCCATTTAATAACAATTCTGGAGCATCTATTCTTATGACTTTGTGTTGTGTCATTCCTTTATTATGCCTGCTAGAAGTAATGAATGAAGCAGTCTGGAATGAAGGTCTGGACAGGTAAGTGTGTGTGTGTTTATGTGTGTGAGGGGTCCCTGCACAATATGACATTATCCAATCAGTGCAGAAGGTGGACAAATAACAGGGGGTACTACCTAAGAGGAAAATGTATTTATTTTCAATAATACCTCATTTAACCCCTTCCCAACCAGCGGCGTACATGTACGGTGCTGCAGGAAGGGACTCGCCGTCCAGCGCCGTAGTACTACAGCGCGCTGTTCGGGTGGGTGCAGGAGCTACACCCACCCGAACAGCGCGCCGAACACCCTACTAGTTGCAAAGTAAAACTTTTCATTGGATAAAGGGGTTATCTGGGAATAATGACTTTGTAACTAATGCCCGCAACCTGCCTCTTTAAGAGAAGATAGATACTTACCTACTCTCCGCCGCTCCGATCCTCTGCATTGGCTCCCATATGTACACGATCCATTCCATAGACTGTTTATATATGTTACTGCATGGGCATCTCACTAGTACCATCTTTTGGAAGTGGCTCCCTATGAGTCAAAGTCTGACTTTTTAACAAGCCTTGGAACATGACAAGAAAAAATAGCCAAGCCAATAATCGATCCATAGACAGCTGTTTAGGGCTGCTTTTCCCCCATCAGTACAGAGTAGGATTCTGTCTGGCTGAGTGTGATGCCTTGAATGGTTCTTATATAGCAGGGGATTGGTTGGCACTCCACTTGGAAAAAAGGGGATGCTCAGTGGTAAAAGGCACTTTAAAGGTAAGTACCACGGTAGTACAAATAGTATAATGCAGTTAAGACTTTATTTTATATTTTCCATTCAAGTTATATAACTGACATTTCGGTTGTTTAACCTGGACAGAAAATATAAAATAAAGTCTTAACTGCATTATACTATTGGGAGTGCCATGGTACTTATCTTTATTGTGAATGGTGCTTAGGCAGGTTCCTGACTCTTCTTAAAGAGACCAGCTACGATATGATATGTATGGAGATATTTTAGCAGTACTTCCACTAGCAGTATTTTTTTTTAAATTATATTATTTGCCATTCGGTGATATGACAGGATGACAACGAGTTGAATATAACATCTCATATAAGACAAACAATATCACTGGATGACAATTAGTGAATTATAGAAAGGATTTTTCAGCCAACAGCTACTCTAATAATTTTAGCCTTTACTTAGTGTCCATAAAGATCACGTATCAGTGAATATGAAGCTGTATAGGTGATACATCTTGCTTCCTAGTTAACGATGAGATTCTTGCATTGTTATTCATAAAAACAGTGACCTTTATTGATGTCACAAATGGACACAATGTAACAGCTTCTGAATGGCTGAATGGGCTGTCAAACACAATAGTTATTCCTTTGATATATAGAGCACGGAATGCTATTGGCTAATTGTGCTTGCTAGGCTGACGATGTGCTGCTCGAAGGAGATTCATAGGGTGATGGTTTCCATCATTCCTTGGATCCTTACTGAGATTGGCTAATGCCAGGAGGGGAGGGAATAATGTATTCATAAATAGAGAAGTGGAGCGTCCCGCGCGCCTTATACACCTTTTCCCCTGACGAAGCCGCTATACGCGGTGAAACATGTCGGGAGGGTGTTGCGAAGATTTTAGCCAGTTGTTGTCAGGGCTGGGATACACAGATAAGGGGTAAGTGATCCCTAAGCTTAATCCTAACCCCTTTCCCTGCCTATTGCCCGCTCAGGCAAACCCCTGAGCCGACAACCTGAAGACTGGAAATATACTAACAAAAGTGCGGGGGATGGGAAGACAAACTAGACAGACAAACAAGAATCAAATGGATAGTCAGGTAGCCGCGTCAAAACCAGGAGAGTACGTCAGGAACAAAATCAGCAAGCAGAGAGAAGTAGTCAAAAACACGCCAAGGGTCAAAGAACATAAAGAGTCTAAACTGCAGAGCAAGAATGTCAAACCAGGTAGTAGCAAGGAAACTCCAAACACTGGCAGCTAGGTAAAAGTTAGAGGGCCTTAAATACATAGCAGACCCCACCCAACCAGCTGACTGGGAGGAGAAGCAAGGAACAAAAACTTAACTCATGAGATACCAATGAACAGAAAATAAACAGACACTATATTGCTCGCATTTTCCGGCGACCAGTAACAGGCCGCGAGCGAGAGTGCGCACCAGCCACATCCCTGGCACTTATGACCGTTGCAGGCGTCCCCTGCCTGGGACGCGCATCCACAGCCAGAGACCGCCGGCTGGAGGAGGAGCCTGCCGAAATAGCGGACGAAGCCTGACCCCGGGCAACCACCTCGCCACCAGAGTCAGGGGCAGGACCAGCAGTATGGGTGCAATGACTGCCGGTCCTGACAGTACCCCCCCCCTCCAGGAGGGGCCTCTGGACCCTTAGAACTCAGAGATGGTTTAGAAGGATGACTCTGGTGAAACAATCTCACTAAGCGGGGTGCATGCACATCCCTAGCAGGGACCCAAGATCTATCTTCTGGACCAAATCCCTTCCAATGGATGAGGTACTGAAGGGAATTCCTCACCAACCTAGAGTCCAGAACCCTCTCCACCTCATACTCAAGATCTCCATCCAAAACAGACGGAGAGGGAGGGTCAGGGAGGGGTACAACAGGGTCAACATAGCGCTTTAGCAGATTTTTATGAAAAGTATTGTGGACCCGCCATTCAGGGGGCAACGCAACCTTGAAAGATACCGGATTAAACACATGAGTTATGACAAAAGGACCGATGAACCTAGGAGCAAATTTCAGAGACGGGACTTTCAATTTGAGGTTTTTAGTAGACAACAAGACTTTATCTCCCACAACAAAAGTTTCAGAGACAGTATGTTTATTCCTGGAATGGTGGACCATTTGGCTTTGTGATTTTTTCAAGTTCTGCTGAACTCGTGACCACACTGTGCACAGTTGGTTAGTTATGAATTCTGCCCGAGGAGTATCAGAAACAGAACACGATGAGAAAGAAAACGTGGGGTGAAAACCATAATTACAGTAAAAGGGTGATGTGAGTGTGGATGAACTAGTGTGATTGTTGATAGGAAATTCAGCTAGCGGGAGATATGAGGCCCACTGATGCTGACAGTCAGAGATAAAGAGACAAAGGTACTGGATCAGCTCCTGATTCATCCTCTCCGTCTGCCCATTGGTTTCAGGGTGAAAGGCAGAAGAAAAGGACAATTTAACTTCTAATTTAGAACAGAAAGCTCGCCAAACCTTAGCCACAAATTGTACCCCCCTGTCGGATACCACCTCATCAGGAATACCATGGAGACGAACCACATGCTGGATAAACAGATCAGCCAATTCTTCCGCTGATGGCAGTTTTCTCAATGGAATGAAATGACCCATTTTAGAGAACCGCCACCCAAATGACAGTGCACCCCTGGGATGGTGGCAAATCGATAACAAAGTCCATGGAAATGTTAGACCAGGGTTTGTCTGGCACTGGGGATCTTTCCCCACGCACAGACTTGACAAGCCTGAACAAAAGCATAAACGTCAGTATGCATACGTGGCCACCAATAATTTCTTTTCAGTAAATCTAATGTTCCCCAAACACCTGGGTGACCTGCTAGCACTGAACAATGTGTCTCCTCTAACACTCTCAAACGGCAAGACATGGAAACAAACAATTTGCCTTCTGGAAGGTCTTTAGGAGCAGAATTTTGTTCAGCAAGAATATGAGAAGAGAGATGAGAGGAGACAGCTGCCAGTACAATACCTGGAGGTAAAATGTTACCAGACTCAGACTCCGAACCCTCAGGAATACCGAAACTCCGGGATAAAGCATCAGCTTTAACATTTTTCGTACCCGGTCGGTAGGTAACAACAAAATTAAAACGTGAGAAAAACAAGGCCCATCTGGCCTGACGAGCATTGAGACGTTTTGCACTATCAAGATACACCAGATTTTTATGGTCTATGATCACTGTCACTGGGTGAAGAGCTCCCTCCAAAAAATGGCACCACACTTCAAAAGCCCATTTGATGGCAAGAAGCTCGCGATTCCCAATATCATAATTTGTTTCACATGAAGAGAATTTTTTGGAGAAAAATGCACATGGCCTGAGGTTTGTGAGAGCAGAAGACCCTTGAGATAATACTGCCCCCACACCGACCTCAGAAGCATCTACCTCTACAATGAAGGGTTGAGAGAGATCAGGCTGAATCAACACAGGGGCTGTAGAAAAGGCTTTCTTGAGCTCCTGAAACGCAGAGTATGCTGCAGGAGACCAGTTGCTAGGATCAGCCCCCTTGCGGGTAAGATCCGTGAGTGATTTGGCGATTATGGAAAAGTTTTTTATAAAGTTTCTGTAGTAATTGGCAAAACCTAGAAACCGTTGAAGGGATTTTAAGTCAGTGGGGCGGACCCACTCTTCTATCGCCTGAACCTTACACGGATCCATCTGTACATCGGAAGGAGTGACCACATAACCCAGAAATGAAACCTTTTGCACACAAAAAATACATTTTTCCAACTTAGCGAACAAAGAGTTTTTTCGCAACTGGGACAACACAAGGCGAAGATGTTCATGATGGGTGGGTAGATCAGGAGAAAAAATCAGGATGTCATCCAGATAGACCACCATAAAGACCCCAATAACATCATGAAAAACGGTATTCATAAAACCTTGGAAGACTGCCGGGGCATTACTCAGACCGAAAGGCATAACAAGATATTCAAAGTGCCCCAGTGGTGTGTTAAAAGCAGTCTTCCACTCATCTCCTTCCCGAATCCGAATCAGATTATACGCTCCCCTTAGATCTAATTTGGAGAACCAATTGGCCCCAGAAACCTGATTCAGAAGGTCCGGAATAAGAGGAAGAGGTCCAGAGTTCTTGACCGTGATTTTATTTAATTCACGGTAATCAATACAGGGCCTTAACCCACCATCTTTTTTCTCCACAAAAAAGAACCCAGCCCCCATTGGGGACTCAGAAGGTCTAATATGCCCAATAGCCAAGCTTTCATCAATATACTGCTTAAGCGACTCTCTTTCAGGTACAGACAGATTATAAATACGACCCTTAGGCAGCTTGACTTTGGGCAAGAGATCTATCTTACAGTCAAAATCCCTATGAGGAGGAAGGACTTGAGACAGGGGTTTGGAGAATACATCTGCGAAATCAGAGATAAACTCCGGGATCCCAGCATCACATGCAGTCGTGGTACAGAGTGAGACCTGAGACATATGGGCCTTACACTGAGGACCCCAGGGAACAAGATCCAGTGTACCCCAGTCAATAACTGGATTATGTTCCTGGAGCCAGGGCATCCCCAGGATAACGTTCACCGACAAATTTTCCATAACCCGAGTCCAGAAAAGCCAGACCTGTACATGAGGCTGACTGGACCTCAATAGTGCAGGGCAAAAACATTTTAGAAATTTTAGGGAGTACCTGAGCTTATAGGCAGTCCTCCCGACAACTGCCTAGGAGCGGAAGTTTTTCCTGCTGTGACTTCTTGGGACAGGCATCTAGCTGATGTTCGGGACTCCCACAGTAGAAACAAAGTCGATTCTTCCGGCGATGTTCCCTCCTCTGCTCTGGGGTGATACTGTCGAGCTCCATTGGTTCAGGCCCAGGTAGAGATGAGACCGGACTGAGGGTCGGCTGAGGGGCGGGAGACACCCAAGGTGGTCTTCTGGACCTTAGGCGTCGATCTGCCCGGATGGTGAGGGTCATAGCTTCGTCAAGAGTCTTAGGTTCTGCATGAGCTAATAACAAGTCTTTTACCTGGTCTGAGAGGCCGGTCATGAATAGGTCTTTCAAGGCCTGATCGTTCCACCCCGAGTCCGTCACGTACTGTCTGAACGTAGCACAATATTCTTCCGCCACTTGTCTACCCTGACAGAGGGATAACAAGTGGGAAACCGCTAACACAGGTCGGTCTGGTTCATCATAAATCTGACCCAGTGCCGAAAAAAAACTGTCCAGAGAAGACGCAGAGGTGAATCAGGAGGTAAGGAAAGCGCCCAATTTTGCGGGTCACCCCGCAGGAGAGACATAACCATCCCCACCTTTTGAGCTTCTGTCCCAGAGGACCGAGGTTGTAAGGAAAAATAAAGTTTACACCCTTCCCGAAATGAAAAAAATTTCTTACGATCGCCCGGAAAAAGGTCCGGAAGGGGAACCTTAGGTTCAGGTGCAGGTGACTGAATGGCCGGGGGTGGCACTGGGGCCGTAGCATGCATGTCTTCCTGAACCTGAAGGCGGATAGCCAGATCTTGAACCAACTTGGTCAAGGCCTGGACCTGTGTGACCACAGCTGACATAGGCTCCATAGGTGGAGTGAACGTAGCTGGACGTATGCAGGTTGCAGGCCTCTTTTGGGCCAGTGTTTCTGTCAGGGCTGGGATACACAGATAAGGGGTAAGTGATCCCTAAGCTTAATCCCAACCCCTTTCCCTGCCTATTGCCTGCTCAGGCTAACCCCTGAGCCGACAACCTGAAGACTGGAAATACACTAACCAAAGTGCGGGGGATGGGAAGACAAACAAGACAGACAAACAAGGTAGCCGCGTCAAAACCAGGAGAGTACGTCAGAAACAAAATCATCAAGCAGAGAGAAGTAGTCAAAAACATGCCAAGGGTCAAAGAACATAAAGAGTCTAAACTGCAGAGCAAGAATGTCAAACCAGGTAGTAGCAAGGAAACTCCAAACACTGGCAGCTAGGTAAAAGTTAGAGGGCCTTAAATACCTAGCAGACCCCACCCAACCAGCTGACTGGGAGGAGAAGCAAGGAACAAAAACTTAACTCATGAGATACCAATGAACAGAAAATAAACAGACACTATATTGCTCGCATTTTCCGGCGACCAGTAACAGGCCGCGAGCGAGAGTGCGCACCAGCCACATCCCTGGCACTTATGACCGTTGCAGGCGTCCCCTGCCTGAGACGCGCATCCACAGCCAGAGACCGCCGGCTGGAGGAGGAGCCTGCCAAATAGCGGACGAAGCCTGACCCCGGGCAACCACCTCGCCACCAGAGTCAGGGGCAGGACCAGCAGAACGGGTGCAATGACTGCCGGTCCTGACAGTTGTGTGTCCCAGAGATGCTGTGAAAGGATTAAATAATAGGGCTTGGATCGTAACCAGTACCTCATAGTAGGGATAGGAGGTTAGCGGAGCACATTTATCCAGAGTATATGTGTGCAGCTGAGTAGGAACGTGATGTTAGCACAGCGTTGTGTGACTGCTGAATGGGGTAGGGGTAGTCAGTCAAGAGTTTAACTGACTGATATTGAACAGGTATCAACCTGTCTGAGATAACATAGCAGTGTGTGAACCAACCCCATTTATGGCTGGAATCAGATACCGCGTTCAGTCTGCACATGCTTCTACCCCAACACTAAATAATAAGGGGTTCTTTGTGAGAAATAGAATCCCTTACTATAGTATAACCAGACAATTGGTATAAATACAGGCACAAATGGTTAGACCATAGCCCCAGATTAATTCCAGAGGGTAAATACCCACATATAGATCTCTTAATTTCTCAACACAGTGTATAACATTCCAGTTGAATCTGGATACAATTGAGCAAAGGAGACACAAACAACTGATCATTTTAATTTTATTTTCTTTATTTGCACATTGAACATTTAGTTATATTCAATAAAAGTTAAGTTTTATTTTAAAATAGGAGATATGTGGGTGGATCCCTAAAAGGGTTTTGCGTTAATCATAATTGATTAAAGGGTTTGTGTATATTATCACCCTGAGGATTCCTCCTAGGGGACATTTGTATATTTTGTGGATGGTTTAAGGTGGGGTTAATACCCCGTTATTTGTCCCCCTATACTTGGAGTAAATTCTCCAACTAAATCTGGGATGGCAGGATTTCTTTCTCAAGGGATCGAAATTGATAATTTCTCAGAAGAAGCCAGTTTGGTCTTTTCCACCACTAAAATCCCTCTGAATCAAACAGACATCTCAACTGCTTTTAGAGATCTGGCCAAGGCCTATAAGCAATATTATAGGTCATGGTGGGAGATAGCAAGCCTTGAAACATATCTCAACCAAAAGATTGTATATAGAGGTCTGAGAAATTTACTCAGACCAAATGTGCATACAGAAGACTGATTTTGTGAGGGGATGGGATAACATCTTAACAGAGAATTCACTGCGTTTAATGCAATATATGGTTGACTATGAAAAACAATATTTCAATAAAATGTCAGAGCAACTGGATACAGAGCTCAAAGAAATATTAATTTTTGTCAACATATAGAATTTAAAAATCAGGAAATAAAATTACAGAAAAATCTGGATACACTTAGAGAAGAAATTAAGGAGAGAAAACATAGGAAATATATTCGGGACAAACAAGATTTTGACCTGAACCAGGTTTACACCTGGAAATCGAGACCTTCCTATCCTATAAAAAAGAAAAATTATATGGATTTATCCGAATCAGACACCTCTGGTACTGACACATCTAACACAAGTACCACATACAGAGGTGGGATAAAAAGGAAAGGAAGAGTGTGTAAATTACAATATTCAAAAAGACCCAACACATTGTCAATTACTAATAATTCACAACAATGTGGAATTCCAAATGCTTTAACCCCAAATTTGGGGTCATCTGGCTCCACATCTCTCTCTGTCTCCACTTGTACCCCGTTACAAACGACACAGGGACCTTCTCCTCAGCAGACAAGTGTGACATCGGACAACCGGAGTATAACTCCTGCTCAGACCATGATGCATGGTGCTGTGGGTGTAGGCATACAAACTATAACAACATCCACAAACAGTGGATTACCTATTGCCCCCCTTTTTTTAGGTCCAGTGATTCAGCTGAGGGACAGAGAAAAATGGGGATACAATACGAGATGAGCCCTCAGTTGGTACAAATAAAAGAAAATAGTGATGTTTCAAATAGTTATACTAGCAAATTACAAGTGATCAATTTGTCTCAGTTATCTCTGGAAGATGCACATATACATGTATTACAGAAAGGACTTACCTTCACTCCAGTACCAATCCTGGACAAATTTACCTGGATAAAAGACATAAATGTATTTGCTAGAAAATTAGCTTTACATAAACAACATCAGAATGCCACACAAGATATAAATCAATTAATTAAAAAAGAGAAAGAAACCTTGGAAATATTAGAGAGCCTCCACCAGGAGAGTGAGGGACATATCTCTGTAATTGAACCCCCCTACACTAATCTCAAACCAAGATCTAAATGGACTCCGGCGTTTTCATAGTATAAACATGTGGAAACATTTGTCAACTTGGTTTGCGATGACATTGAGAAATTAACACCTAATAGTTCCTATTGCCAAGTGAACCTCACAGCTGAGGAACAATTGGCACTACAGGATCTAAAGAAAAATAATAATATAATAATCAAGCCTAGTGATAAAGGGGGAAATTTTGTCATCCAAGACAGATGTGACTATATTGCCATGGTAGAGAGGCTCCTGAAAGATGAGAAAACATACAAGGTTTTACCTAATAATCCAACAGAGATGTTTCTTAAAAATCTAAAAACAGTTCTGGATTTGGCTAAAGAAAAACATTTCGAGAGATGAATATATCTTTTTATTCAATAAAACTCCCACCATTGCGACCTTTTATGCTCTACCGAAGGTGCATAAAAATAAGAACCCGATCCCGGGACGTCCAATAGTCTCCGGGAATGATGCACTGACTCAACCAGCGAGTGAATATGTAGATGTAGCATTAAGACCATTCATCACTGCACTACCATCTTACATTAAAGATACAGGCGACCTGTTAACTAAAATCAGAGACATTACTTTAACTCCAGATACATATCTTGCTTCTTTGGATGTTGAAGCATTGAACAGCAACATCCAACACGAATTGGGCCTTAAAGCAATTAAGCATTATTTGAGCACCCGGAGTATTTCTTTTCTGGCACACAATGAATTTGTTTCAACACTAATTCAGTTTGTACTCACGCACAATTATTTTCTGTTTCAGAACACTTTTTATCACCAAATTAATGGGACGGCGATGGGGACGCCTTCTGCACCGACTGATGCAAATTTATTTTTAGGGTGGTGGGAGGATTCTGTAGTATTCACAGACACTCTTGCACATTACACCAAACATGTCACTTATTGGGGTAGATATATCGACGACATTCTGATTATTTGAATGGAGATTTATCTACCTTCAATCAATTTGTGGAAACACTGAATCATAATGATATAGGCATGCGCTTTACGCATGAAATACACCTTGATAAGATATGTTTTCTGGATCTTCAAATTAAAAAGGACACTGATGGTCGACTTATTACTGAGATATTTCGTAAAACTACATCCACAAATAGCTTTTTACATTGGTCCAGCTGGCATCCGGTGCCGTTGAAAAACGGGATCCCAGTGGGCCAATATCTTAGAGCTCGCAGGAACTGTACGAAAGAGGAGTCCTTTAAAAGCGAATGTGATGAACTGTACCGAAGATTCAGAGAAAGAGGGTACCCAAGGAAAACACTCATGAGAGCATATAATAGAGCCAAGAAGACAAATCGAGAAACCCTTCTTTCCAATAAGAATGGCGATATCAAATCGAAAAATAATGAGAAAACCATTACTTACCTGGGAGCGGTTGGAACATCCGAGAAAGATGTAGTTCAGGGAAGTAAAAAACCCTGTAAAAAGATTATAAGATGTATAGGCACCTTTGATAGTCAACATCTAAAAATCATATTTTAAGACGCCATTGGCATATACTTACCTCTGATAGAGATCTTAGAGGTGTGCTTGGTGAATATCCTGCAGTAACATATCGAAGAGGCCGTAACTTACGAGACAAATTAGTGCATAGTTACATCCCGCCACAACTGGAAAAAGAAAAAGGAAAAATTATGTGGCTGAAGTCACAAACTGTGGGCTCATTTCCATGTGGAAATTGCTCCTTCTGAAAATTTTTACCAAGACTGAAAAGATTCAGAAACCCCGTAGATGGACGGGAATATGAGATCAGGGATTTCTTTAATTGCAGAAGTCAAGGTATTGTGTACATAGCCTCTTGCTCCTGCCCAAAACTGTATGTAGGTAAAACAGTACAAGAGTTTAGGAGAAGAATATCGGGCCACATCAGTTCCATTAATACCCAGAAAGATCCAACTTTATACAGGCACATTGCCTATATGCATAATAGGGATATTAGTGTGTTGAAATTTTGGGGCATAGCTAAAATTCATATGGGACCAAGAAGTGGCAATCTGGACAACAAACTTCTGCAAGAAGAAGCAAAATGGATCCATAGATTGAAATCCATGAGTCCAAGAGGTCTCAATGAGGGTTTTTCATATTCAGCCTTTATCTGAGCAACATCCCAGTAATTACCCAGCTACATCTTTAAATGTCTGACTTTTCAGAGGGTAAATAATTAAGGAGTAATATTAGTTCATTGATATTAAAGAAAATAAAATATCCACTAAATAAATAAAAAATAAAATATTTAAAATATAATATCACCCCTCCCACCATTTGTATAAGTATTTAATTACGTACATTTCCTGGAATGATAAGCCTAGCAGTACACCGGGGCCTGGTTTTTTATTTGTTATTTTTTTTATTATCATTTGACATTCGGTGATATGACAGGATGACAACGAGTTGAATATAACATCTCATATAAGACAAACAATATCACTGGATGACAAATAGTGAATTATAGAAAGGATTTTTCAGCCAACAGCTACTCTAATAATTTTAGCCTTTACTTAGCGTCCATAAAGATCACGTATCAGTGAATATGAAGCTATATAGGTGATACATCTTGCTTCCTAGTTAACGATGAGATTCTAGCATTGGTATTCATAAAAACAGTGACCTTTATTGATGTCACAAATGGACACAATGTAACAGCTTCTGAATGGCTGAATGGGCTGTCAAACACAATAGTTATTCCTTTGATATATAGAGCACGGAATGCTATTGGCTAATTGTGCTTGCTAGGCTGACGATGTGCTGCTCGAAGGAGATTCATAGGATGATGGTTTCCATCATTCCTTGGATCTTTACTGAGATTGGCTAATGCCAGGAGGGGAGGGAATAATGTATTCATAAATAGGGAAGTGGAGAGTCCCACGCGCCTTATACACCTTTTCCCCTGACAAAGCCGCTATACGCAGTGAAACATGTCGGGAGGGTGGTAGCGAAGATTTTAGCCAGTTGTGTGTCCCAGAGATGCTGTGAGAGGATTAAATAATAGGGCTTGGATCGTGACCAGTACCTGATAGTAGGGATAGGAGGTTAGCGGAGCACGTGTGCAGCTGAGTAGGAACGTGATGTTAGCACAGTGTTGTGTGACTGCTGAATGGGGTAGGGGTAGTCAGTGAAGAGTTTAACTGACTGATATTGAACAGGTATCAACCTGTCTGAGATAATATAGCAGTGTGTGCACCAACCCCATTTACAGCAGCACAGTACGCCTGACGCTGGAATCAGATATCGCGTTCAGTCTGCACATGCTTCTACCCCAACACTAAATAATAAGGGGTTCTTTGTGAGAAATAGTATCCCTTACTATAGTATAACCAGACAATTGGTATAAATACAGGCACAAATGGTTAGATCATAGCCCCAGATTAATTCCAGAGGGTAAATACCCACGTATAGATCTCTTAATTTCTCAACACAGTGTATAACATTCCAGTTGAATCTGGATACAATTGAGCAAAGGAGACACAAACAACTGATAATTTTATTTTCCTTTATTTGCACATTGAACATTTAGTCATATTCAATAAAGGTTACGTTTTATTTTAAAATAGGAGACATGTGGGAGGGTCCCTAAAAGGGTTTTGTGTTAATCATAATTGATTAAAGGGTTGGTGTTCCAGAAGGGGGCACACACAAGATGGTTTGTGGGAGGTTCTTTCCCTGGGAGATACCTCTTTGTATTTTTTTTTTCTGTGGAGCATTGCCAATTAGTCTTCATACCATGGAGCACTGCTTAAAAGTTTACATGCAAAGCTGGTCTATTTAAGGAGAAACAGTGCCCTGCCTAAGCTGCATTCAAGAGATTACTATATACTATATCAACTAGCCAGAATTCTGTTCTGTACTGATTAGCTAAAAGTGCTGCAAAAAAAGCTGGATGGATATTTGGCTTGGTTATTTTCACTGGTCATGTTTCAAGACTGGCTAAAAAGTCAGACTTTGACTCATAGGGAGCCATTTTCAGAAGGTGGTGCTAGTGAGATAGCTCTCTTTGCAAATTTATTTTTTGTAATTGAAAGACAGAGGTGCAATTAAATGTCTCTTCCCTTCTACAAACAAACTGCACACTGGCATTGACAATTTACAATGGCAATAATGCATTTTTTTGTAGTAAAACACCTTTGAACTACATGTTATGATATAGTAATACATTCACTCACATGGGTATAAGAATGCAATTTTTGTAATAAAATGTGTTTGAACACACAATTATAGTAATGCATTCACTAATGTAGGTATAATAATCTTGCAGTAATATGCAACGCATTCAGTAACAGGGGTATAATTCACTGAAATGCACAATTACAAATGATAAATGTAAACACCTAACTGTTTTGAGCTCGGGCAGTGGGAAAAGTACTTAGAGGGGTTATCCCATGAATAATGTAAAAAATGAAAATCAGACATCATATAGTACATGACAATACCTTTTTAACAAAGCTAGTGCTATACAGTACCTCACATGGATCCAGAGATCTTCCGATTCATTGCTGTGCTAGATTTATATCAAGCTGATAGCTCAACGGGAGTGTCTTTTCTGCTATAGCTCGGGAGATGTGTCTTTTCTGCAGGAGCTTTATCCCTATCACAGCTCAGGAGGCAGTTGAAAGATGAAACTGAGCATGTGCGGCCTTCTTAATGAGCAGGTCAAAGAAATAAGAAATTAACTGGCACTATACAGATACATTTTATTGAATAACTTAGTAGCTATACAAAATGTTTAATTAAATGCAACTACAAAAGCATTAGATCCAGGGACTGCTTGGAAAACTGTAGAATATCTTTTGTGGGGCAACCCCTTAACGCCAAAATTAATTATGTCACTAAGTGGTTAAAATGCAATAGTGTCCCTGCAGGCACACATTAAAAATCTACAATAAAAAGTGACATTTTTGGAAGGGTTTTTCCAATTTTAACGTGACTGTTAAGAGGTTAAACTGTTTTTTAGAAAAATTATTTGCAATTGCTAAGTGTTTGTAGCAGAATGTGGTTCTAGAAATAAGTCTATGAACTGTAAAAAACATTTTTTTATATATAAAACAAAGCTGCCTGTCTTTTCATACAGAAAGATATGATTTTCTTGCAAGTACAGTATGTAATGCAGAACTAGTTGTCATCAAGATATATGAAACATGTAACTCTGAGTGACCAGTCCTTCACTCCCTCCCCTTCTCTATGTATGCTTTCCTTGATCAAAGTTCTAAAATATATTCAATTACATCTCCCTATTCTCTCCCTATACACTGCATATAGTGTCCCTATCACACTAGATTAGTGGCTTGTGCCTTTAATAGCTTTTTTGTTTGTCAGACACTGCCTCAAGACATCATTTCAGGTCATAAGATAAACACACAATGGCGATTCCTTTTTCTCTGCAGAAAGACCTAATCAAAAGTTCAGATTTGTTTGGATATCATTTTTTTAATGAAACTCATAAATAACTTGATTATTTTAGAATCAAATATCTCATCTCTGTAATACATAACAACTTTTCAAACAATTTTATTATAACCAATCTTCTGTTTACATGAAAAGTTTTCTTGCAAGGGTTATTACCTTGTGATGCTCCAGCATAATTTTATTCCATATGCTATTGAAGCCCAACTGTTCCTCATAAGGTTTGTGACCCAGTCAGTTATGCATAGCCCTATATTTATATCTTGTGCTTCCTTCTAGATGATGCTCCCTGTCCTGCATTTGATTACAATGGTTTATAATCTCTTTTTTGATAATGCTTTAGGGTCAAAAACTTCCTGCACATCCAGTAACACTGCTGGCATCTCTTTGAAAAAAATAATCTTGAATGCAGTTTTCCATACTGTATGATACAAAGCATGGTATCAAAGGAACCCACTGACTCCTGGCTGGTGGTGTCTGATGTCAGTTCAGATGATGTTGAAGACCGAGTCAACCATTCAAGGACAGCTGGGTTGCTGGTCAAAACAAAGGCACTCTTGGCTCTGGTCTGGCGCTGCGACTGTTGCTAATACCCCTCCTCCTCTTTTTCTGATGCTACTTCTGCCAGCTCCAGAGACTTATTTGCCACTGCCCACTCCTTTAGAAGGCCCTGGCCCTGTCAGACATACTGTACTATAACAGTTACTGTAAGTGTAAAATAGCAGTAGTATTAGAATTCAATTTCACCCTAATTACAGAATCAAGGATTAACTGATTTACTTATGTATAAAATAAAGTGAACACCAAAAATCTATAGTATCAGGCCCCAATTTCACCCCAATTACAGAATCAAAGATTAATGGAATTACTTATGTAAAATAACAGTGTGAACACCCCAAAATTAGTAGTATCTGTCCTGCAATTTTACCCTGATAACAGAATCAAGAATTAATAGAATTAAGTCTGTAAAAAAAACAATGTGAACATCCAAAAATCAGTAGTATCTAACCCGCAATTTCACCCCAATTAAGGAATCAAGGATTAATGGAATTATATCTGAAAAAAAAAACAATCATTAAAATATTTAGTGAGTTGCGTGACTCACAAACCCAGGATTTCCAATTGCTGTCTATACTATTTCTACCAATTGCTTAGTTTTGCAATAACTTAATTTCATCATGTTCCATTTGTTTCTAATAGTTATTTTGCTCCAAATCATCACTTCATTCCTCCAATATGAAAGGGCTATAAAGTACCATGTACCTAATTCAATGTCACCCACACCCAAAATAACCAGGGTGTTTAGAACACCATACAATATATTCCCAGACGTTTGGCTGACCAAACATTTGACTAAGAGCTGTCACTCCCTATCCCTCAGAGTCATTCATGCTGAGCTCAGAGGAGCAAAAGTGTTTGTTTAATTTTGTACATGACAATAACAATAGAGGTGCAAAATGTCGCTGGAATGAATGATCAAGCATCTTAAATTTAAAATTCAGATCTTTCTTTTGTGTGGCTGTCCCATACACATTGGATCATTGTCTGAAAATAGCCATCTTTGCATAGTTCTACATTACAAATTAAGGTTCATAATGGAGCAGGTTTAAGGCTGAATGTTGGTTAGCCCTCCATTCTAGGTTTTAAATAATCTGTATATGATACAGTAAAGACACAGAAGATACCTATTCTCTTTTTCTACAAATTGAAAGGGAAATCCCATGCAGGACATTTATGACTAATCAAAAAGATGCACCATAAATATAGAATAGGTGCAGATATTACCACGTGAACCCACTCCTATCTCAAGAACAGCGCCCCAACATGATAGGAATACACACTGAATTTACTGCTAGTGGAGCCAGTACTCAGCTGTTTTCTGAAGTCCCATAGCGGTGAATGAACAGGGGCCATGCATATGTGGCTTGGTCTCTAGTCACTTTGGGGCGCCATTATTGAGATAAGAATAGATCTAAGTGGATAGATCTAAATATATCCTACCTTTATGGTATGTCCTACAGATAGGTCATGAGTGTTCTAGGTGGGAATACCCTATTAGGGACTTAAAAAAAACTTCATAATTTTTTATTGCTCTAATAAAAAGATCTACAACTAGGTTGTTTATAATATTGTTTGCAACAAGAAAAGAAAACATTTTGTTTCCATTGTGGAGATAGATGATTGAGATGAGAAACGATAAAATATATCTATGTAAATGCGATTGTTACTTGTAAGAACATGCCTTCTATTTGCCAGTGATAGTGAAACACTGAATTTGTTTTTCTAGTTATTAGCAACAGGCTGGCAATTACACAAGAAGTTTTTAATAACTTCCGAAGTGCTAGCTGCTATGTTGATATATATTTGTGCATGAAGGGTGAAGGAATTTAGGAAACATTTCAGTCTTTCTGCAAGATTTCAGTCTATCTTTTTTAATGATTAGAAAGTCATGCTTCCTCTGCACTGTTCTTTATGCCTCAACTCCTTAAAACCTGACATGAAGCTTAATAAGCTTTAGATAACATAATCTCCATATAATAGGATTTTTTGAAGCCAGTTGCTAAGTATATGAATTATTACAAGGAAAGAAAGCAAAATGTAATATCAAAGAGCCAACTTTAGAAGTTCAAACAGAGGGCAATACATACTTATATCAACAAAATTGTTTAATAGGAGACAATCAACAGTTCACAAAGTTAAAGATACTCAAATTAGAGGTGGATTGCAATGTATTTCAAATTCATTTACAACTGGTGACCAGGGTTTTATTTTCTATACATATTTCTGTGGAATGAAAGGGTTAAATTTGTAAGGAAAGCATTGCCCCGGCCTCAGTTAGTTTTTACTACATTTTCTATAATGCTTTTAGTATGTATTGGATGCTTAAAAATGATAGGTTAATTAAGTGATAGGTGCAAGAATATTCTCAGCAAGGTTTTTTGGATTAGGTTGGTGACATGTCGTTTATTTAGTTTTGCCAGCCTACTGTACTAAAATAATGAGAATGAGTTTCAGATTTATATCATTCCAGCAATATATTTTGAAAAAGTACATGATTAAATATAGTTAAAAAACATTGGAGTGTCAGCTAATAATGTCAGATCAGTTCCTAAAGGAAGTAAGGCTTCATTATGATTATTATGAACATGATAAATACCAATTTTAATTAAACCACACATGGAAAATTGTAAACACCAGTATATAAGAAAATACAGATGAAATAGTATTGCGTAACCTTTTTTGGGATGCAGAGCTTTCCAAGAACTTTTCTAAACATAATTAAAGCAGCACTTCCATTTCAAATCCTCATTTGAGCCATTTTCAAGCAATGGTGAATCAGTGAGCAAAGTATATACAGTATGTGCAGGGGTGCACAAAGCTTTTTTGCTGCATAGTAGTCCAACAACATGGTGCCAAATAAAAAATAATACCTAAAATACTTAGCTCTATGTGCTGTGCTGTGCAGGCCTCTTTCTGAGCTTTATGTTACCCTGCTCTGGCAGTCCAATGATGACTATATTATTGCTCTGCCTGTGGTCAGCTTCTGATAGGCTACAGGCACTAAACATTGCCCCTGTGCCTTGCGGCAACATTCAACTGTATCATTGTCCTGAAGATGGCAATACATATACAGTCGAAAGTAGAGAGATTAGCAGTGGATGAGCTCACTTCCCATGGCCCTGACATTCCCTCTTCCCCACTTGGTCTCCGGGTCATGCTGCCTGAGGCAATCACCTCACCTTGCCTAATTGATGGTGCACCCTGTGTATGTGCTCACTAATTAATTATTAATTAGATCAAATCAGATTAAAAAAAACAATGAATACAAGGCCTGATTTTCATCGGTGATTATTATCCAGATCTAGGAGTGGGACCAAACACATAACCTATGCATATCTTTTCACTATACCTTTCTTGTTGGAGGTTCCATTCTTGTTTTTTTTTTATTTTTTATAACAATCACTAATGTAAAACAATGACATGTGAATAAGGCCTAAGCATACATATGATAGAAACCATAATCAGCTATATTTATAGTGCTCCATTTGCCTAAGCAATATATACTGACAGTGAGTTTTAAATAGATATTAAAAATACATATCCATAAAACCCCTTACTTATCCATACATATCTTTAGTTGAAGGGTTAGCTCTCACCATCTCAAGGAAGCAGATTGTTGGTTCAAAAATGTCATGAACCTTCAGCTTGTACACAATCTGATTGTGCATGGTAATAAAAAGGAGCTAATTTAGCCACATATAGTTACTAATACATTACGGTACAGAGTCATATACAAAAGAATAAGTCAAAAAGATCTACAGGAAATACTGTAAAGGCATAATGGGACTTAAAGGGAACCTGCCATCAACTTTATACTGCCCTTAATAAAGGCAGAATACAGTAGAGACAGGCGATTTGATTTCAGCGGTCTGTCATTTATATGTTAAAAGCAAGTGGTTGCCGAGAACCAACATCACAATCATTGCAGACTAGGCCTGGAAAAGAGTCATGGCCACCTGAGAAGAGTCATGGTTATTCATGAATTCTTGCTCTCCCTGCCCACCTGCTGATGAGTGACAGTCTTCTACCTAGTTTTCTCCCTTTCTCTCTAGGAGAGAACTGCCAATCATCACCAGATGTGAAAGTGCAGAAGAATGTGAATAACTGTGACTCTTCTCAGGTAGATTTGACTGTTTTCAAGGCCTGTGCTGCAATAATTATGACGCTGGTTCTCAGCAACCAGTTACCTTTAGCTCATGAGTGACACACCGCTGAAATCAGCATTTCTGTCACTAATTTATGCTGCCCTTAGTGAAGTCAGCATAACGTTGATGACAGATTCTTAAACTCTGCTTTAAAGAGGACCCCTCACCACTCCTGGCATGTCTGTTTTAATAGCTACATGCGTTCTCAGTGTAATAACAATTCTGGAGCATCTATTCTTATGTCTGTACGTTGTGCCATTCCTTTATTATTTCTATTAGAAGTTATAAATGAATTGCTATTAGCCTTTGTGAGGACTATGTGTCCCTGCCGTCTGCTCAGGAAGGGGGTAGCTGGGCAGAAAAAATCAGCCTCCACAGGTGGCCCTGTTTCAAAGCAGACCAAGTGTTTACTTTTCACACCCCACTCAGCCACACTGGCAAATCAACTTCCCTGGCAGGATGAATGCCGGTGGGGGGCTAAGTTGGTCAACAGAACAAAAGAACTACCTAGACATCATGGAACCAGGAGTTCAAAAAAAATTATGAACTCACTGTACAGCGCAGAAATAAACTGTTTATGTTTCTATGGCCCTGGGACCATGATGGACGTTGTCCTGGCCTTCCTTTGGGGGAAGGAGGCAAGGAAGGGGAGATATGGAGAACTCATAGTAGAAACCAAATAACGGTGCCATGTTTGGTCTCCAATAGTATGCAGAACCCAGGTGGATCTATTGGTCCCAGAACCATCTCCCTATGACCTTTCAATGAGGAGCTGTGATTCATAATGGGATTTGTAGCTGCCAGCCAAAGGGCGGAAGGAGTGGGTTCCTCCCGGGGGAGTGATGGGTGTGACCCACTAAGGGGTAAATGCCTGTGCAAGCCAAAGGCCATGGTCTTTCTCTGAAGGGGGTCACATTGTGTAATGTGTTTGGAGGGACCGTGAAAAACCTGCTGATATCACTGCTGCCATGTGGCTATAGCATTCATCATAAAACCCAAAGGATTACTCGTTCAACCGGTAAGCAACTCTTTTATCTATTACTGTAACTCTGTTTGTACCATATCATCTGTATTTGCACATCTGACCTTTGTATATACCTGTGTGTACATAGTGTTCTGTCTAGTGCACCCTTAAGGCAATTAAAATCCATAAATTAATCTTGTACTGTTCTGTATTTCGATCATGAATCTCCATATCCATGTTTTGGCATAACGTTATAGGCTACTTGGAGTAGGTTTCTGATGCAGTACAATCCTGTTAAGAGACTGGGCTTATATCTAGTGAGTGAAAAGCCTCTCTTACTGGACCAGTGAAAAGACTCTCTCAGCATGTCAGGGTTGTGAACAAGTGTTGTGTCATGCCAGAGGTAGCGTGGACCACCCTCTCTCACTCCCCGTGTCTCCCTGTGCCCATGTGGACAGGAAGCATCTGTGTAAACTGTGCTAAGCTGACCTTATGCAGTCCCAGGGAGTCACGCCTTGGTAACCAGTGACAAAACCGTATCACATGAGCCCGATATAGTAACATCAGGCTGGGCTGCGAGGTGCAGTATCATCACAGTCTCCAGTAAGGGTACAGTTAGGTGGTAACTAGAGATGAGCGAATCCTAAAAGCTTCGGGGATTCGGTATTCGGCCCGAATCCCACCGCGGGATTCGTGGATTCGGGCCGAATCACAAATCCCATTAAAGTCTATGGGAGACCCGAATCTTTTTGCAGGGGCCAAAGGTTCTGCACAGTCAAGTTTGCCCCAACATGTGAAAACCTCAGAAAATGATGGAAACACCTTGGAAATGCATAAGAAACACCAGGGGCAGCATGTAGGGATGCCTCTGAGGCTCCCTAAGGGCTCATTCAGACGTCCGTTTGGTGTTGTCCGTGTTTTGCGGATCCGCAATTTGCGGATACGCAAAACACGGACAGCGGCCCATGTGCAGTCCGCAATTTGCGGAACGCACATGATAGAAATGCCTTTTCCTGTCCGTGGATCCAGACAAGAATAGGACATGTTCTATTTTTTTCCGGACCCACGTAACGGAAGTGCGGATGCGGTCGGCACACAGTGTGCCGTCCGCATCTTTTGCGGCCCCATTGACTGTGAATGGGTCCGCACCTGGTCCGCACACGGTCCACAAATTGCGGATCGGATGCGGACGATTTTTGCGGACGTGTGAATGAGGCCTGAGGCTGATGCTGCAGGTCCCTACCTTATGTAAATTTAGGTCACATGTCACTGCCAGCCAATCACTGCTGGGGAGGTATAGGGGCTGTTACATCACAGCAGGCATTCTCACAGGCTTCCCTTTGATGCTGATTGGCTGAAAAAACCGGGCATTTCAAATTGACAGTGACTCACGAATCTTCACGAATCCGCCCTGCCTCGGGATGCCGAGCCGAGCCGAAGCGGGCAAGATTCGTGCAAATCCCGAATCTTGCCGCTCCGGCTCGCTCATCACTAGAGAATATTCAATTTATACCTTTTTTGATTTTTTTTTTTTGTAATAAAAGTTATATTATTTTAACATATTACTTGTGTTGAGCATTTGTTCCTGCTGTCCCCTATTGGGGGGTGGCATGAGTAGTAGGTTATTCATGGATTTTTCTTGCTCATAGTTGATTATTTTGAGGCTATCGTGGTTTTTTAATTTTTGGGTGCTTCACCTGCTACCTCAGTCTAACTTGGTCACTTTGGGTTCACCGCCATGCTGTGTCAGGGTAAAATTTTATGTGCTTCACCTGCTACCTCAGTCTCACTTGGTCACTCTGTTGTCACCGATATGCTGTGTCAGGGTAAAATTTTATGTGCTTCACCTGCTACCTCAGTCTAACATGGTCACTCTATTGTCACTGCCATGTTGTGTCAGGGTAAAATTTTATGTGCTTCACCTGCTACATCAGTCTAACTTGGTCACTCTTAGTTCACCGCCATGCTGTGTCAGGGTAAAATTTTATGTGCTTCACCTACTACACCAGTCTAACTTGGTCACTCTTGGTTCACCGCCATGCTGTGTCAGGGTAAAATTTTATGTGCTTCACTTGCTACCTCAGTCTCACTTGGTCACTCTTGGTTCACCGCCATGCTGTGTCAGGGTAAAATTTTATGTGCTTCACCTGCTACATCAGTCTAACTTTGTCACTCTGAGTTCACCGCCATGCTGTGTCAGTGTAAAATTTTATGTGCTTCACCTGCTACCTGAGTGTAACTTGGTCACTCTGGGTTCACCGCCATGCTGTGTCAGTGTAAAATTTTATGTGCCTCACCTGCTACCTGAGTGTAACTTGGTCACTCTGGGTTCACCAGCATGCTGTGTCAGAGTCAAATTTTATGAGCTTCACCTGCTAGCTCAACTAACTTGGTCACTTGTTGGTGTCAACACTAGAGTGTGGCTACTATACTGCACACGACAGAATTGTTCACTGCACTGTAGTATATATAACTGAGAGAGAAAAAGGAATTTTTAGACTGCGGCTAATTTACCGCAAAGCACTCCATTTTTCACTAGACTGTAGTACATATAACTGAGAAAAAACATAGTCTTTAAATGGCGGCTATTGTACTGCAAAGCACTCCATTTTTCACTGGACTGTAGTACATATAACTGAGAAAAAACGTAGTCTTTAAATGGAGGCTATTGTACCGCAAAGCACTCCATTTTTCACTGTACAGTAATACATATAAGTGAGAGAAAATACATATTTTATAGACTGACGCTGCTGTACAGCACACTACAGAATTGTTCACTGGACTGTAGTATATATAAATTAGATAAAAACGTAGTCTTTAAATGGCGGCTATTTTACTGCAAAGCAATCCATTTTTCACTGGACTGTAATACATATAACTGAGAGAAAATACATATTTTATAGACTGACGCTGCTGTACAGCACACTAGAGAATTGTTCACTGGACTGTAGTACATATAAATGAGAAAAAAATGTAGTCTTTAGACTGCGGCTATTTTACCGCAAAGCACTCAATTTTTAACTGGACTGTAGTACATATAACTGAGAAAAAACATAGTCTTTAAATGGCGGCTATTTAACCGCAAAGCACTCTATTTTTCACTGGACTGTAGTACATATAACTGAGAAAAAACGTATTCACTAGACTGATGCTACTGTACAGCACACTAAATAATTGTTCACTGCACTGTAGGATATATAACAGAGAAAAAATGTATTCCCTAGACTGACACTACTGTACAGCACACTAAATAATTGTTCACTGGACTGTAGTATATATAACTGAGAGAAAAAACGTATTCCCTAGACTGACGCTACTGTACAGTACACTACATGATTGTTCTCTGGAGTGTAGTGTATAGAAATTATAGAAAAAACGTATTCCCTAGACTGCACTACAGATCCCAGCAAGCCAAGGTACAGCAGCAGCACCACCAGCAGCAAAAATGAGTACTGAGAGGACTTTGGGCAATTTTTTTTGGGTCTGTGTGGACCATGTGCTGTCCCTTCTACCACCAGTCGCTGTGCACAGCGTGCAGCCAAGATGGCGGTAGCTGCACTACAAGTCCCAGCCAGCAGCCGAGAGGAAGCCAAAAAAAAAGGTCATTGTAGCCCTTAGAAGGACCGTTGGGTTCTTTGTGGGTGATTCCTGCCTAACCAAAATCTAAATTGAGGCCCTAACAGTGTGCAGCCAAGATGGCGGTAGCTGCACTACAAGTCCCAGCCAGCAGCCGAGAGGAGGCCAAAAAAAAGGTCATTGTAGCCCTTAGAAGGACCGTTGGGTTCTTTGTGGGTGATTCCTGCCTAACCAAAATCTAAATTGAGGCCCTAACAGTGTGCAGCCAAGATGGTGGTAGCTGCACTACAAGTCCCAGCCAGCAGCCGAGAGGAGGCCAAAAAAAAGGTTGTTGTAGCCCATAGAAGGACCATTGGGTTCTTTGTGGGTGATTCCTGCCTAACCAAAATCTAAATTGAGGCCCTAACAGTGTGCAGCCAAGATGGCGGTCGCTGCACTACAAGTACCAGCCAGCAGCCCGGAGGAGACCAAAAAAAAAGGTGCTTGTAGCCCTTAGAAGGGCTGTTGTGTTCTTTGTGGGTGATTCCTGCCTAACCAACATCTAAATTGAGGCCCTAACACTCTCCCTGGCAGACAGCAGCTCTATCACTAATCTCATGCAGGCGGCGTCTGACGTTCACCGCCATTCCGTGTCAGGGTAAAATTTTAAGTGCTTCACCTGCTACCTCAGTCTCACTTGGTCACTCTGGGTTCACTGCCATGCTGTGTCAGGGTAAATTTTTGGGTGGTTCACCTGCTACCTCAATCTAACTAGGTCACTTGTTGGTGTCACCACGCTGTGTCAGGCTTATGCCTGCGTCGTGGGGCGGGGGGTAGGACAGCAGTGCCAGCATGGGCAGTGGTGTCACCCGCAGGCGGTGATGGACCTTCGTTGCACCTAGTTGGGTGCTTTACTAACATGTGATGGGCATGTGCCTCAGAGCCATCCATGCATGCTGCCCCTGCTGTTTCCTGTCAATTTCCGTGGTGTTTCCATAATTTTCTGGGGTTTCCAGGTTTTCACGCAACCTTCCCTATGCAGAGCTCTGGTCCCCTGCAAAAAATGCTTGAGACTCCCATTGACTTCAATGGGGTTCGTTATTCGAAACGAGCACCCGAGCATCAGGAAAAATTTGACTCTAATAACGAGCACCCGAGCATTTTAGTGCTCGCTCATCTCTATTATTATCCTATTATTTTTAGATCTGTTTTGTGCACATTTGCTCTACTAGCAGGATCTGAATTTTCCCTCTGCTCTGTCAGGGAGCTGACAGTCTCCTTATCTCTGCTCTCAGACCTAATAAACACTTATCAAAGCTGAATCCTTAGTATAATATGCAGGGCTAGAAAAAGTTAACTCTTTGTGACAGAATGGCTCAATATTTTTAATAAAGACCAATTGAAAAAGTGATTTTATCCCTAAATGAGTAAAATGCAATCATAAAATTGTCCCCAAAGGTCTACATAGATTTTAAGAGATTACGAAGAGTTTGGGTCTGAGCACTTGCCATTGTAAGAACAATTCTGAAACATCTACTCTGATGTCTGTATGTTATACCATTCCCTTATTATTTCTACTAGAAGTTATGCATGAATTGCTTTTAGCCTTCAGTAAGGGTACAGAGGGGTGGTAACCAGTTGGAAGTGTGTACCTGCATAGTCTGAAAATGGCAGCACTGATTAGAGAGAGTGAGCCTGTGCAGGTACACCCCCCCAACTGGTTACCACTAGTGATGAGCGAGCCGGAGTGGCAAGATTCGGGATTCGCACGAATCTTGCCCGCTTCGGCTCGGCATCCCGAGGCAGCGCGGATTCGTGACATTAAAAAAATAATAAAAACAAACTCACCTTTTCCACTTGTTCGCGGGGCAGCCGGACCGGTGTCTTCATTTTTCTTTCCCGACTTTGCAGGACCTGCAAAAGGACGTTCGATGACATCAGCGCGCTCACCACGTGGTGAGCGCGGTGACGTCACCAAAGGTCCTCTTGCAGATCCTTCAAGGCCATAAAAGAAGAAAGAAGACACCGGACCGGCTGCGCCGCGAACAAATGGAGGAGGTGAGTTTGCCTTTATTATTTTTAACCCTTTAGGGGTTAAAAGTATTCCATTAGTCTCTCTTCCCCCCAATCCACCACCTACCCCCACCCCCTGGGCCCAAAAAAAATTGTGGAGGCACTGAGGG
>ONZH01026989.1:0-39160 GCA_900303285.1 Rhinella marina | reverse complement strand
TACAAACAAACATACAGACATTACATACAAACATACAGACATACATACATACTCACATACTCCCGGGACGCCGGCAGCAGGTTCTTCACGTGCCTCCTGCACGCTGCGATGACGTTTCCCCACTGCGCCCAGCAGAGGGCGCTGTGGGGAATCGTCATCACTGCGCGCAGGAGGCGCGTGAAGACGTTCTGCCGGCGTCCCGGGAGTATGTGAGTATGTATGTCTGTATGTTTGTATGTTTGTTTGTATGTAGTCTGTGTGTTGTTTTAATGTGTGGCATGTGTGGGGCCGGAGCGCTGCTCCGGCTCCACACATGTATAGCGTTAGCACGGATCCGTCGGCACCCTTTAGGTGCCGGATCCGTGCTAACGCTAGTGTGAAAGTAGCCTTAGTTGGCTAAATTTAGCTTTTTTGAAGTTAGGTATTTTTGTTCCTCCCTGAGGAAACGCTCTTTTAAATGACAATTGGAAGGTTATTATATTATGGTCACTATTTCCTAGGAGTCCCCCGACCCGCACATCTGTTGTTCTGTCAGGTCTATTGGTTAATACTAAGTCCAGTATGGCCGTCCCTCTTGTCGGGTCCTGAACCAGTTGGGAAAGGTAATTGTCTTTGGTTATTTCCAAGAACCTGTTTCCTTTATGAGATATACAGGTTTCAGTTTTCCAGTCTATATCTGGGTAGTTGAAATCCCCCATAATAACGACCTCATTATGATTTGCCACCTCGTCTATTTCATTTAGAAGTAGATTTTCTATGGGCTCTGGTATACTAGGGGGTTTGTAATAAACTCCTATTAGTATTTTATTATTGTTTTTGGCTCCATTTATTTCTACCCACAGTGACTCCATATCTTCATGTCCCTCACTTATATCTTCCCGCAGTGTGGGCTTTAGACAGGACTTTACATAAAGGCAGACCCCTCCCCCTCTCCGGTTTTGGCGATCCTTTCTAAAAAGACTGTAACCCTGTACGTTGACTGTCCAGTCATAGGCATCATCCAGCCATGTCTCAGTTATTCCCACTATGTCATAGTCCTCCTCACACATCACTAATTCCAGTTCACCAATTTTATTAGTCAGGCTTCTGGCATTAGTGTACATACACTTAAGAGGTCTATGTATATTTTTTACCCCCCTTTTTAAATTACTATTACCTGTGAAGTGAATATCCGGGGTTTTTGGGTTACTTTGGTTGATGTTTTGCCCAATATTCTCCCTACATTCCTCACTAATCCCAACCCCCACTAACCCCCCACTCTCCCCCGACTATGACCCACTCTCTATCTACACTATCTACCCCCTTATTAGTATTACACCCCACCCTCCCCCCAGATCCTAGTTTAAAAGCTCCTCCAGCCGTCTAACCATTTTTTCCCCCAGGGCAGTTGCACCCTCCCCATTAAGGTGCAGCCCGTCCCTACTGTAGAGTCTGTAGCCGACAGAGAAGTCGGCCCAGTTCTCCATGAACCCAAACCCTTCCTTCCTGCACCAGCCTCTGAGCCACTTATTTAACTCCCTAATCTCCCGTTGTCTCTCTAGTGACACTCGTGGCACTGGTAGTATTTCTGAAAACACTACCTTGGAGGTCCTGGACTTGAGCTTCTCTCCTAGTTCCCTAAAATCATTTTTAAGGACCTTCCATCTCCCCCTGACTTTGTCATTGGTGCCAATGTGTACCATGACCGCCGGGTCTTCCCCAGCCCCACCCAGCAATCTGTCAATCCGATCTGCCGAACCCGAGCACCCGGGAGACAACACACTGTTCGGCATTCACGGTCTCGGCGACAGATGACCCTGTCTGTCCGCCTAATTATAGAGTCCCCTACCACCAGCATCTGTCTGGCCTTTGCTGCTCTCCTTTTCCCATCCTTCCTGCAGCGGTCATCCTCCTGGTTTCTAGGAGAAACGACCTGCTGCAGTGTCGCTGGTCCTGGGCTTTCATCCCTAATATCAGCCAAACAGGCATATTTACTAGGGCGTTCCAGCTCAGGACTAGCCTCCCTGGCACTTTTCCCTCTACCCCCCCTTACTACATTAACCCAACTGCTGACCTGATAGTCCTGCTCTTGCCCATCTCCTCCCTCCTCCTCTTCACTGACCCCAGCCAGTGCCTGCACTGTGAGGTCTAAGCCTCTCTCCAGGTGTTTAATGCCCCTAAGTATGCCAAGCTGCTTATTTAGATCCAAGTTCTGGGCTTCCAAATATGCAACGTGATTGCATCTAGTGCAAATGTATTCACCCATGAATGGTTCTTCAAGGCATGCATACATTGCACAGGACACACACTTAGTAGCATTGTCCATGGAGCACCTGCTAGATGGGGATATACAGTACAGTCCAGAAAAACAGTAAATATATGATTAGGGTTTGCTGTAGCTGGAGGACTACAAATCAAGTTAACACACAAGGAAAATCTCTCCCACCTTACTTTTTTCTCCTTGTCTTAAACTCCGTTTTTTTAACTCCACTTATACACAGCCCACTTACAAAGCAAGCCCAAAGTCAGAGCAAGCTCTATAAGAGTTTAGCTATGTAATTTATAGTACCTGGGATTGCTAACCACTCCCCTTCACCAGGTACACAGCAGAGAAAAAAAAATGGGTTTAAATGGTATAACCAAATGCAACCACTAAACAAAGACCTTTGCAATCAACAAGACAGTTATTTGCAGTCACTCCCACAAATTCACACTCAGTACCAGAACTCCGGTTTTTTAACTCCACTTATACACAGCCCACTTACAAAGCAAGCCCAAAGTCAGAGCAAGCTCTATAAGAGTTTAGCTATGTAATTTATAGCACCTGGGATTGCTAACCACTCCCCTTCACCAGGTACACAGCAGAGAAAAAAAAATGGGTTTAAATGGTATAACCAAATGCAACCACTAAACAAAGACCTTTGCAATCAACAAGACAGTTATTTGCAGTCACTCCCACAAATTCACACTCAGTACCAGAACTCCGGTTTTTTAACTCCACTTATACACAGCCCACTTACAAAGCAAGCCCAAAGTCAGAGCAAGCTCTATAAGAGTTTAGCTATGTAATTTATAGCACCTGGGATTGCTAACCACTCCCTTCACCAGGTACACAGCAGAGAAAAAAAAATGGGTTTAAATGGTATAACCAAATGCAACCACTAAACAAACAAAGACCTTTGCAATCAACAAGACAGTTATTTGCAGTCACTCCCACAAATTCACACTCAGTACCAGAACTCCGGTTTTTTTAACTCCACTTATACACAGCCCACTTACAAAGCAAGCCCAAAGTCAGAGCAAGCTCTATAAGAGTTTAGCTATGTAATTTATAGCACCTGGGATTGCTAACCACTCCCCTTCACCAGGTACACAGCAGAGAAAAAAAAATGGGTTTAAATGGTATAACCAAATGCAACCACTAAACAAAGACCTTTGCAATCAACAAGACAGTTATTTGCAGTCACTCCCACAAATTCACACTCAGTACCAGAACTCCGGTTTTTTAACTCCACTTATACACAGCCCACTTACAAAGCAAGCCCAAAGTCAGAGCTTTGGGCACTTGTAGGAGCAGAGCTGGGCACTGACTGTTTTCCAGCAGAATAAAAGTGCTTTTCCTGGACATGGAATACAGACACACAGTGCACACAGGCATTCTTGGGATATGTCTGCAATCTTCTGTGGGGCAGTGCTCTTAAATATATTGGTGAAAAACAGGTGACAGACTCCCTTTAAGGCCTCTTTCACACAACAGTTTTTTTTGCGGGCTCCGATCCGCATTTTTTGCGGATAGGATGCAGACCCATTCATTTCTATGGGTCCGCAAAAAATGCGGACAGCACACCGTGTGCTGTCCGCATCCGTATGTCCGTTCCGTAGCCCGCAAAAAAAAAATACAAGAATAGTACTGTTCTATTAGTGGCCAGATGTTCCTTTCCGCAAAATACAGAATGCAAACGGATGCAATCCGTTTTTTTTGCAGATCCGCAATTTGCGGACCGCAAAACACAACGTCCATGTGAAACTAGCCTAATGCTGAGAGTATCAGCCAGTGGTCTCAAGGTGGGCTTGGGCAGCCCCCTGGACATCGGCCCACTGGGAACTTTACCGGTAGTTTCTATGGCCAGTCCGCCCCTGCACATACACCTGTTTTCATGTGAGCACTTTCCTCCCCCTGTTCTCAGTATCACTGCATCCTGGCAGGATATTCCTTCCTGTTTTCATCAGCTTCCTGCTGCATTTTCCAATCCCAGTATGCTTTGCTCTTTAATGTTTCTCAGGGCTTGCTCCACTTGCCACATTGTTCTCTCAGCCGCAATCACGCCCCCTGCACCTCTCATCTCCATGAACAGAGATGCTGAGAACAGGGGAAGGAAAGTTCTGACATGAAAAACAGGGGTATGGGGCAAAAATATGTAGTGTTTGGAGTACTTTGGCCAGATTTTAAAAAATCATTGAATACCTCCCAACTTTTACAAGCCCAAGGAAAGGCAACATCAGCGATGCAGCAAATTTTTTTGACGCTAAGCCACACCTCTAACTCCGCTCCCAAACAGTATTTATGCCCTCACATAGTAGTTATGCCTCCTTAGTGCCCACACAAGTAGTTATACCCGCTTAGTGCCCCCACACAATAGTTTTGCCCCCACATAGTAATTATGCCCCCTTAGTGCCCCCTCACAATAATGCTGCTCTGCTGTCCCCTTACAATAACGTACCCTGGACTGTTAATAAAATTAAAAAATAATGCTCACCTAACCTCGTTCCCCCAGTGATTGGAGCTCATCATACTCTGCCCTGCAGCAGATCCGACTTGGTGACGTCATCACACCTGCACATGAGCGCACAGGCCTGGGAATCATTCTCCGGCCTGTGCACTCTTGTACTTAAAGGAGTTGTCACATCATGGACAATGGGGGCATATGCCCCTATTGTCTTATAGGTGCGGGTCCCCGGTGGAAGGGGGACATACCGCAGCCCTCCTGGGACCGCCAGCAAAATCAGGACGGTTGGGAGGCATGATTATGATTACCCCTTTAAGGCCAAAAATACGAAGGCCTTCAATGGGCTAATCTGAATAGCAGGTAATGCTCCATTTTCTAGAAATGGTTAATCCATTAATAATAGTTTATTCACAGCTTTATCATGAAGACAACCCATTGAGGCCGGGGGTTTGTATTCAGGAATTTGTGGACGAAACATACTAAAGACTTTTCCTTACTCCACCTCATGGCTGTTGTACATGTATACCAATAGTAGGCACAAAAATTGCGCTAGTTAGCAATATATGTGGTGTAACCATACCCTTTCGAAACACATTTTTTATTATAATTCATACATTGTATGTTATAAGAAAAAGAAAAGAATAACTTTGAAACAGAAAACTACAGTTTACAAAACCACCTCAGGAAAATACTGCAAGTGAATGCACCCTATTCGGAAACATAGGCTCCACACTATATTAGATAGACTCAATGGAAATCGAGTTTGGGCAAACTTGCCCTCATCCATGATGGCGGCTTTGGTCCCCCGCGAGCATTTCCGCTTCCGTCTCTTGGTATGTGCTGCCTTCCTGCCTTTTCAACTCCGTCCGGACCGGGACAGGACGGGCCGCAGACATGGCGCTGTATAACTTTAAGAAGATCACGGTGGTGCCGTCCGCTAAGGTATGTGAACGGCCGTCGAGGGTTCAGCGCCATGTGTAGCCGGCAGCACGTGAGGGGAGCGGGCCCTGAAGCGTGGAAGTAACCCCCGCAAGAGAGGCACGTGGAGAGTGAGGGGGCAGCCATGCCAACGGCCCCGTGAACAGACAGTGTTCTCTGGTGTCAGCTGCCTGTTGTTGGAGATCTGTTCTGTCACTGCGGCTGATCCGACCGTGGGAGCCGCGCAGAATGCTGGCAGTGTGATCCTCCCTGGAGCAGCTGCACCCCCGGCTATAAGGGAGGTTAGGTTATATGTGATGTTATAGGTATGACAGAGAGAACTCCTTCATAGCATTGCCAGCTGGCCTGATGTAGTGGTGACAGGCACAGTACCCCACTAGGGGTGCCAGACAGAGAGCTAAGGGTCAATGTGCCTGTTCACTCTAATGCCATTATGATGTCCCCCTTCCCCAGTACCATTGCTACCCAGCCTGGTGTCCCTCAACCATCCCCTATAGCAGTGGAGGACTGCCCCTTTGTAGAGATGTCAGCCTGAGTGCCCCCTAAAGTTTTCAACTTTTGTAACAGAAAAAAAGTTAACCTGATGTGAGTGTAGTCTTCATATTGCATCTGTTTTTAAACTTTTTAAAAATTCCTTTCTGACCGGTCAGATGTTTCGATCGTGGGGTTGATCAGACCAGTCCTTTCAATACTTCCCCCCCCGATGCCCTTTAAAATGAAGTTCTTAGACATCATTTGCATGTCCGTGTTTGATTTGTGATTCCATGATTTTCAGTCCAGGTGTTATCCATGTTTCACGGATACTGCTAGGCTGAAAAGAATATCTCCTAGCATCGAAGCGTGAAAACCATGGACCAAACACAGACCGCATCCGTGTTGTGTCCGTGGTTTTCACAGACCAGTAGACTATAATGTGCGTGAGTGATCTGTAATTGTGTACAGTAATATGGTGTGCATCCGTGGTAACGCCATGTACCAACAGTCCATGGAAAACCACTTATGTGTGGGGGTTGTCCGGGCTTTTACTATTGATCACGTATCCATCAGTATCAGATCAGCGGGGGTCCGACACCCTGCACCCCCGCCGATCAGCTGTATGAGGAGACGCAGTGCGCACGTGCCCTCTCTCTTCCTGTCCGCTGCTGGTGTCTATGGTCTGATAAAAAAAAAGTCTGTATTTCTGGAGAATCCCTTTAAAGTTGCAGATTTTGGTACAAAGCGGGACAAAATTTGCATTTTTGCTATGTCAGAAAACTGGTGTATAAGTTTAATAAATTCCCCCCATAGCCTATAGCAGGGATCAGCAACCTTTGGCTCTCCAGCTGTCCTGAAACTACAACTCCCACAATCCTCCTTATATGGGAGTTGCAAGAATAGCAGAGTTAAGTGTGCATGCTGGGAGTTGTAGTTTCACAGCAGCTGGAGTGCAGAAGGTTGCTGATCCCTGGCCTATAGGTACCATGTCATAGTTCCAACCAGCTCTTCCTCCTACCTGCACTAAGAAGTGACATCGGTTTTTATGACACTGTTGTGTACCAATTGGGTGAGTCCCTGCACTGTCTGACACTGGCAGCACTGATTGGATAGAGTCAGACTGTGCAGGGACGCCCCTCCAATTGGTAAAACCCAGATGGACCTTTCTCCAGAATGCTGGCCATTCATTCATACTTATAGTAGGAATAATAGAGGAACGGCACATCATAGACTTATAAGAATAGATTCTCCAGAATTATTACACGGGTAATCCAAGTAGTTACCAAAACAGAAACGTCAGGGGAGGGGACAGGTCTTCTGTAGAGGGATGTGGATAAAGTCTTGCACAATAATTTATCACGGTCATTTTGTCACTGTTTGTAATCCTGGAAAAGTTTTGTTACTTTCTATACGAGGCTCAAGATTTGTATGAGCGGGGTGTGATGTCGGCACATGGTACTGCTGTAGCAGTGCTATTTTTGGGAGTCCTATAATAGTGACTGGAGAAAGCCGCTCATTGACAGCTTGCTCGCTGTTCACATTGGCGCTCTGTTCTTGGGTTAGGAGAAGGTCCCAGAGGTGGGACCCGCAGCTATCCGCATATCCTATAGATATGCCATAAATGTCCAGATGGGAATACCCCTTTAACCCTTCGTACCTTGCAGGACTTCATAGACCTCACGTTGTCGAAGACCCAAAGAAAGACGCCGACAGTGATCCACAAGCATTATCAGATCAACAGGATTCGGCAGTTTTACATGAGGAAGGTGAAGTTCACCCAGCAGAACTACCACGACCGACTCTCGCAGATTCTCACAGATTTCCCTAAATTGGATGTAAGTAAACCTTTGATTTTCTGTCTCTTAGAACAGGGGTCAGCAGCTTCCAGCTGCTGTGAAACTACAACTCCCATCATGCACACTTGCTCATGTGCTCTTCTAAGTCCCATAGGAGTGAATGAAGCATACTGGGGATGGCAGTATGAGAACAGCTGGCGTGCCAGAGGTAGCTGATCTGTGTCCTAGGACATGGCACAGAGGCGGGCATTTAGTGTCCCACTGAGCTCCTAATGGGGTGGACCTTAGAGGTCCGTGCATTTCTCAGATACGCTAATTTTAATGATAATTGTGTAATGCCTAATGTCACCTGTGGTGGTGCTGTAGGGGCAATGAAGACTTCATGCCGTTACCAGTACTGGGGATTATGGAGAGTGCTGTGTTCACCTTCACTTAAAGAAGAACTCCCGCAAAAAATTTTATTCCATGTCCTGCTAGAAATGTACATGATGTAATCTGTAGTGAATGTCATTTTCTTACCAGTGGCTGTATTTGTGAGTTATATCTCCCTGATGTTTCTTATCTATGTCATGTGACTAGGAATTAGACCCAACAACTCACACAGAGACTTATGTGTGGACAGGAAGTCTAATTTTCTATGCATTCCTATGGGAGCCTCACTTTCAGTCTCATAGGAATAAATAGAGCAGTTACTGGCTTCCTGTCCTGGGTCAGTTGGAGGTCAGGGAGTTGGTCACATGACCCAGCTACAATAAGAAGAGAGGGGATAACTCAGAAATGCAGTATCTCGTAAGAAGATTGCATTTACTACAGATTACATCATGCACCTTTCTAACAGGTCAGAGAATAAAAATTTTTGCGGGAGTTCTTCTTTAAAGGGTTTGTCTCATTTCAGTAAGTTGCGTTTATCATGTAGGCAAGATTAATACAAGGCACTTACTAATGTATTGTGATTGTCCATATTGCTTCCTTTGCTGGCTGGATTCAGTTTTCCATGACATTATACACTGCTCGTTTCCATGGTTACAGACCACCCCTGCAATCCATCAGTGGTGGTCATGCTTGCACACTATAGGAAAAAGCATCAGCCTCTCTGGTGGCTGGGAGTGCGTATAGGCCAGCTTTTTTTTTCCTATAGTGTGCAAGCACGACCACCACTGATGGATTGCGGGGTGGTCTGTAACCATGGAAACGAGCAGTGTATAATGTGATGGAAAAATGAATCCAGCCAGCAAAGGAAGCAATACGGACAATCACAATACATTAGTAAGTGCCTTGTATTAACTTTCGCTACGTGATAAATGCCATTTACTGAAATGAGACAACCCCTTTGAAGAGAGATTTCCATGTTAGACATTGATGGATTATCACTAGGATATGCCATCAATGTCAGGTGTGGGTTCCACCTCTGGGTCCACTGAAAATAAAGGAGAGTACAGTGTGCTTGCTCTCTATTCATTGTTTGGGAGTTTCAAAAATAGCCGAGCGCCGAACTGTTTTTCGGAAGTCTCATAGCAGTGAATGGAGAGCGCACCGCAAAAGTGTGGCCACCACTTCATTCACCGCTTTGGTATGCCGGAAATAGCCATGCAGGCATCCCCATAAAAAGAAATGGAGGGTGATCACGCATACATGGCTGCTCTCTGGGGGCCAAGTCCTGGAGATAGGAGCGGTTCCCATAGGTGGTAACCGCCCCTGACATTTATGGCTTAACCTAGCGATAAGTCATCGGTGTCTGAGATGGACCAACCCCTTTAGGCTTCATTCACACGACCGTATGTGTTTTGCAGCCCGCAAATTGCGGATCCGCAAAAAAAAACGGATGACGTTCCGTATGGCATCCGTGTTTCCGTTTTTTTTGCGGATCCATTGTAACAATGCCTATCCTTGTCAGCAAAACGGACAAGAATAAGACATGTTCTATCTTTTTTGCGGAACGGAAATACGGACATACGGAAACGGAATGCACACGGAGTACCTTCCGTTTTTTTTGCGGACCCATTGAAATGAATGGTTCCGCATACGGTCCGCAAAAAAAACGGAACGGACACAGAAAGAAAATACGGTCGTGTGAATGAAGCCTTAATGTATGCAGTTATGTTCCTGGCAGGTTCAGCTCCATCCCCCTCAGTTGTCAGAATTTGGACCACCAGAGTCAATGGGTTTCTTCCTTACAATATGTTTGCCTGTGCCCTGAACGTGTTGCCGTCTGTTCTCCTCTACAGGACGTACATCCCTTCTATGCCGATTTAATGAACGTCCTTTACGACAAGGACCACTACAAGCTGGCACTGGGGCAAATAAACATCGCCAAGAACCTAGTGGACAAGTGAGGCTTCTAGGTTTTACACTTTCACACAGTGATGTCTCATCGAACTCTTCTGACGTTCTGATATTGTGTCTTAGTGTGGCCAAGGATTACGTGAGGCTGATGAAATATGGAGACTCCTTATACCGCTGCAAGCAGCTGAAGCGGGCGGCGCTGGGGCGCATGTGCACCATTATCAAGAGGCAGAAGCAGAGCTTGGAATACCTGGAGCAAGGTAGAACCCCACCTAGGAGACCTTTCTAAAGAGATTAGAGGATTGCTTGAATTTTGGTTCCCAAATATGTTCACCAATACCATTAGGTATTGAAAGGGAGCGAGTCACGAGGAGGGGGAACGGCCAGTGGGCCTGAAAGTTATCAACTTGTGTTATGTCGAATCTCTCAGAATATAGAAGATCAAAGTTGTCACTGTTCAGGGTAACAGGCTGCTAGAGGACCTAGTTCAGGGGTCAGCAAGCTTCGGCACTCCAGCTGTTATGAAACTACAATTCCCAGCATGCTCCACTGATTTTTATGGGAGTTCTGAGAAGAGCAGAGCAAGTATGCATGCTGGGAGTTGTAGTTTTATGACAGCTGGAGTGCCGGAGGTTGCCTACCTCTGGCCTAGATCCTTATGACAGGTTCCCTTTAAATGGGTTATCCAGGAAGCGATAACGACGACCTATCTTCAGGGTAGGTCATCATTATCACATCGGCAGGGGTCCAACTCTCAGCACCCCCGCTGCTCAGCTGTTTTAGGGAGCCATGGGGCAGACAGCTCCTGGCAGCTTACCAATCACAGCGCCCTACATTGTATAGTGGCTGTGCTTGGTATTGCAGCTCAGCCCCATTCACTTCAGGGGGCTACGCTGCAACCAGACCATGTGACCGATGTACGGTGACATCACAAGGCCTAGGAAGAAGCTGCGGTACTGAAGGAGCTGATCGGTGGGGGTCCAGAGGACTGGTAATCAATATAATTTCCAGGATAACCGCTTTAAGCACTTTGCAGGATAGCGGAGAGGTTGTGCAGCTTCCATACAGTAAAATAGTTGAGACTTGTAAACCTGTTTGTCTTTTTACAGTGCGTCAACATCTGTCCCGTTTGCCAAGCATTGACCCCAACACACGTACCCTGCTTCTCTGCGGCTACCCCAATGTCGGGAAATCCAGCTTTATTAATAAGGTTATTGTAATCTCTATTATTATAAGTATATCCGGCTTCCATTGCTTTGTCTAAAGGCTCATACACACAGCTAAGTGCTATGAGGCCTCTGTACGGTAGCATAGTCTGTCCTAGAGGATACATTACTGTAAGGAAAGAATACTTTAGTGATATACCAAGTATTCGGCAGTATAGAAAATCCTTTGTGCCTCTGTACAAAATTGGGGGTACGGTATAGACCCAGAGCAAACAAGAAGCTCTGTATTATGTCGGCTCAATAGAAATGAATGGGAGCCAGGCCGCGCATGCGCGGTGTGCTCCCATTCGTTTCTATTAGCGCGGCGGGGGGGGGCAGCACCTGGCGGTGGTCGGACCCCAGAAAACCAGGGGTCCTCCAGGCTCAGCTCCCCTGCTTCGTTCTCAATATAGGTGCGGGTCCCAGCGGTGGGACCCGCACCTATAAGACAATGGGGGCATATCCTAGCGATATGCCCCTATTGTCAAAGATGGGAATACCCCTTTAAAGAAGAACTCCCGCAAAAAAATTTATTCCGTGTCCTGCTAGAAATGTACATGATGTAATCTGTAGTGAATGTCTTTTTTTTTTTTTTTTTTTACCAGTGACTGTATTTTTGAGTTATATCTCCCTGATGTTTCTCATTTGTGTCATGTGACTAGGAATCAGACCCACCAACTCACACATCTTATGTGTGGACAGGAAGTCTAATTCTCTATGCATTCCTATGGGAGCCTCACTTTCAGCCTCATAGGAATGAATAGAGCAGTAACTGGATTCCTGTCCTGGGTCAGTTGGAGGTCAGGGAGTTGGTCACATGACCCAGCTACAATAAGAGAGGGGATAACTCAGAATTACAGTCTCTGATGAGAAGATTGCATTCACTACAGATTATATCATGCACCTTTCTAACAGGTCAGAGAATAAAAATTTTTGCGGGAGTTCTTCTTTAAGTAAGCCATCAGATGACAGGATTCAAAGAAAACATAGTTTGCAAATATACTGATATTTAACCTTTGTATCTCAGAAACGGTTGAACGTTTTTAATGAAGACCAATTAAAAAAATGCTTCCTATACCAAAATAAGTAAAAAAAAAAAAAAGTACAGAAGCAAAACTCCATTCAGTTATTACTCTCATGATAAATCCTTCCCCCCCCAAGGTTTTAAGTAAGAGAAGTGAATATTAAGACTTCTTCTGTAATTGATGGGTAAGTGATGCTGATGTTTTTCAGGTGACCCGGGCAGATGTAGAGGTGCAGCCGTATGCCTTTACTACGAAGTCATTATTTGTGGGGCACATGGATTACAAGTACCTCCGCTGGCAGGTAAATAACGTTCAGGTGTCATGTGATTATAATGTGATATATTTCTAGTTTACCAGTGTATCATTTTTGGAGTCATTTGGTTGTTTTAATTAAAGGAGTTTTCCAGGCTCCTGATATTGCTGACTTATCCTTTGGATAGGTCATTTTTACCTGAATGAGGAGGTTCCAACACCCTGCACCCCCAGAGATCAGCTGTCCCCTGCAGCCTCTGGTGTTGGAACTAATGGCTCATGCACATGAATGTATTTTCTTTCCGTGTCCGTTCCGGTTTTCTTTGCGGACAATATGCAGAACCATTCATTTCAATGGGTCCCCCCCCCAAAAAAAAATGGAAGGTACTTGGTGTGCATTTCCATATTTTTTCGTTCTGCAAAAGAATAGAACATGTCCTATTATTGTCTGCATTACAGAGAAGGATAGGACTGTTCTCTTAGGGTCCAGCTGTTCCGTTCTGCAAAATACGGAAGGCACACGGACGTCATCCATATTTTTCAGGGTACTGCGGCTGAGCTGACGTTCACTTCAGTGGTAGATGAGCTGCAGTAACCCAGCACGGCCACTACACTGTGAACGGAGCTGTGCTTCCTGTTCCTTTCATAGAGCTAGTGTGAAAGCTGCCTTACTGTTAAGTGACTGACTTTACTCACTGCCCGTTGCAGGTAGTGGACACCCCTGGGATTCTAGATCACCCCCTGGAGGAGAGGAACACCATTGAGATGCAGGCCATCACTGCCCTGGCTCACCTCCGGGCTGCCGTCCTGTACGTCATGGACGTCTCTGAGCAGTGTGGACATACGTTAGAGCAGCAGCTGGAGCTCTTCAACAACATCCGTCCTCTGTTCTCCAATAAAGTAAGTCCTGTCCTCATATGTTGCCAACTGACTGTAACACAGGGGAGTAAATCACATTTTTTTTTACTTTCCTTTCATAGCCTCTCCTTATTGTCCTGAATAAATGTGACGTGAAGCGCGTCTCTGAACTCAGTGAGGAACAACAGGTAAGAATGTGCGAACCTAGGAAACGTACTGCATCTTCACATGTAGTCCAGTGGAGCAGAGGTCTGCCTAAGGCCCCTTTCAGATGAACGGGTGTCACGCTGCGCAGCGTAGCACCCATCCTGGACTTCCAGCACTGCTGGGGGTCGCATAGCATTATATTGATTTATGATGTTATGTAACCCTTAAGGCTCTTTCACACGAGCGGATGTTGTCACTGCGTGTTAGAGAGCCAAACCCCATTCCGGACAGCAGAGACACAGAGCATTAACATGATTGATAATGCGCCATGCCTCTCTGTGATCTTTTTACTACAGAATCACAGTGAGATAAAGTTGTCAATGTTATTTTGTAGTAAAAAGATCACAGAGAGGCACAGAGCCTTATCAATCATGTTACGGCTCCGTGCCTCTGCTGTCCAGAATGGGGCTTGGCTCGGTCACTCATCGGATTCCTCGGACAGCATTCACTCATGTGAAAGAGCCCTTACAGTTCTGGAATGTATTGTATAACACTGATATAATGCTGTCAGTGCTATCCAATACATTCCAGAACTTTAAGGGTGAGATGGCATCATAAATCAATATAATGCTATGTGACCCCAGCAGTACTGGAAGTTCAGGATGGGTGCTGCGCTGCGAGTCCGCAGCTTGACAACCGCTCAGCTGAAAGAGGCCTAAGGCCCGATGCACACGACAAGATGTGTTTTGCAGTATGCAAAATATGGATACTGTCCGTGTTGCATCCACATTTTTGTGGACCCATGGACTTCAGTAGGTCTGTAGTCTGCTTTTTGCAACCAAGTATAGGACATCTTCTGTCCGTGTGTCTTAGGCCCCATTCAGACGACCGTGTTTCACGGCCGTATACGGGCCGTGAAAGCCCAGCCTGTGCTGCCCCAGAGGAGGGGAGCGCACGGCGTCATTGGTTGCTATGACTCCGTACGCTTCCTGAGGCCGCCGCCGTACAGTGAAACACGGTCTTCTGAATGGGGCCTTACGCAAAGAGAGAATATGACCGCAAAATGCGGACTACTCACCCAGTCAGTGAGTGGGTCCACAAAACAAAATGCAGATGGCACATGGATGGCATCTGTATTGGCAGATCCATCGTTTGCATGAGGCCTAATTCATTATTTGGAATGAAAGGCGTCTCTATGACACGGCATCAAGAAGCTACATCCGTGTTGTATCGTGACATCATTGAGTCTGTGAACATATTAAACCAAGTTGTAGATAGACCTGCAGTTCTTTTCTACATAACCTTTCTCCTGAATTGTCTCAATGTTTGTTCACACGCGGCAGATTATCTGCTGTAACTTAATGTACAACACGGAAAAATCCATTTAGTGTTTGTGAATGGGGTTGTCTCTGGAGCACATGTGGTTTTCTTTAAAGGGATATTCTCATTTTAGACAATGGGGGCATATCGCTAGGATATGCCCCCATTGTCTTATAGGTGCGGGTCCCACCGCTGGGACCCGCACCTATTTCCAGAACGGAGCCCCCGAACTGAATGAGGGCGCACTGCGCATGCGCAGCCGCCCTCCATTAATTTCTATGGGGCCACCGAAAATAGCTGAGCTGGCTCGGCTACTTCCGTCGGCTCCATAGAAATGAATGGGAGCGCATGCACGGCCCGGCTCCCATTCATTTCTATGAGCGGCACGGGGAGCTGCGCCTGGTGGTGGCCGGACCCCCGGAAACCTGGGGTCCTCCAGGCGCAGCGCTCCCCGCTCCGTTCTGGATATAGGTGCGGGTCCCAGTGGTGGGACCCGCACCTATAAGACAATGGGGGCATATCCTAGCGATATGCCCCCATTGTCTAAGATGAGAATACCCCTTTAAGTGCTAATTAGATGTTGTGGGAGAGTCACAGACATCCCTGCAAGAATTGTACTGTGCGAATGTAGCCTTAGAAGTGGCTTTGTCGCTCTTTTTGAGATCTTCTGGAATCTTTTGCAAGTATTGTGCTTTTTAGTTAAATCCATCAGCAATTCAGAAGATATTCGGAGGTGTTCTATTTATTGGTATATGCGTTTTTCAGGGGGTGGCAGTCACATGGGGTGGATACATTTATTGGAACTTTCTAAGGTTCTGTGTACACCTCAGTCAGCTGATATTTTTTTTTTTCTATAAAATGATAAAACCCCAGTGGATCCCATTGTATGTCAATAGGGTCTGTTGGGCACCATCAGTGTCTGTGATTTGATTTTTCTTCTTTTCTTTTAATGGAAAAGAAGAACGGGGAAAATGCGTATGAGCTGACACTCAGCTGTATCTAGATGTCCCATTTTAAGATTGTGCTTACTGACGTTTCCCTGGTCTCAGATTACACATATAGGGGGTCGTTTTAGACGCCGGTTTTAACAACCCCTATACCAGGCTGTGGATCTACCGGAGTTATGAAGAAGCGCTGGCCTCTACATGATCTCGGCGCATCCAGCTCCAGTCTAAATGTATGCCAGCTTCCTAAAACAGGCGTAAAAAAGGATGAATGAGATGGGCCTGCCAGCCAGTACTCTTGCCTATGCATGCCACATGAGCAGGGAGAAGTCATAGATTGCCATCTGCACCCGAAACATGCCTAATATAGGCGTATTTCAGTATAATAAATGACCCCCATAGTGTAAAGGTTTATTGTTGTTTTTTTTTTTTCCTTGTGAAATCACATAAAAATACACCAGATTTTCTGTGATTTCAAAAATTCTATGGCAAAATCTGGATTGTGTGAATAAACCTGAACAGATAAGCAATATCAAGGAACATCAGGTAACAGCACTTGACTCTGGGAAATGTGAGCAGTATGAGATTTGTATTACGTTGTGTGAAGGGTAAGAAGGTTTGTTGTGCATGTATTAGGGTGTGTATTGTATCAGCCCTGCACTTTATAGGAATCAGGGGTAACCTGATGGTGTTTTATACAGAAAATCTTCAAGGACTTGGAGAATGAGGGCTTGCCAGTGATTGAGACCAGCACACTCACCGAGGAAGGCGTCATTCACGTGAAGACTGAGGTTTGTCGACCTTGTAATCGTTAATGTGAACTGTAGTCTCAGGCCTGAGCCGCACATCACGTATTTTCCTCTTTTCAGGCGTGTGACAGACTTCTGGCTCATAGAGTGGAAACCAAGATGAAGGGGAACAAAGTCAATGACGTTCTCAACCGGCTGCACCTCGCAGTACCAGCCAAGAGAGATGAGAAGGTGAGAAAGTGGGCTTCTAATGTGACAGCTGCCGTCTACTGTGCAGACTGGATGGGATCAGATGGGTCACTACATTATCACTAATATAAAACTATAAAGGTTTACTCCACTGACAATACCAGAGGGAGAGAGCTTATACACAGATGAGGTTTTGTATTCTGCTCCTCATATCACTAGCACTCATTTCGTCCTTTCAGCTGCCCACTTTGTTGTGCAGTCTTCATTCAGAAATTGGGATAGTTTTAGTGTCCACCATATTTCATTAAAAAAAAAGCGTAACAATTAGAGACGATTATCAGAACAGTGGGGCACATTTACTAATAGACAAGGGGGTATGATTTAGCATGAAGAAGGCTTAATGTGAGACAAAATGCTTAAAAAGTTTGACAAAGTCTGTGTAGATGGCGTGGTGCACGTGTCCAGGGTCGGTGTCCCATAGATAATATTGAAGAAGGGACTGAGCCTTTTTCAAACATGTTTAGTGAGTGCCGTTCCCTTCTTCAATATAATAATACCGTGAGGCACTGTGATAAATGTGGCCAATTGTAAGACTGACATACAAAAAAAAAAAAAAAAAAATCCACAGCACTTCACCCCACGATCCCTTGTTCAATCTGTGCAAACAGGTAATGATCAATAAGAATACGGGCAATATGCAACAATGGCCGTTTGGCGTCCTCCGATGATTCCTCAAGGTGGAGTATGCCAAACAGCCATTGCCACATGGTATTCTTACCGAGTATTACCTGTTTCCAGGGACTGAAGAAAGGGTCATGAGATGAAGTGCCTTGGATTTTTTTTTCTCTTTATTGTATACTGCCTCTTCTACTTGCCACCTAGCATACACCATAGTACCCAGTGCTGTGGCTTGCAGGGTTCCCTTCAGTTTGCTGTGCTGCTGGCAGTACTGGACAGTTGTGAGCAGTGCCGATCAGTCTTCTTGTTAGGGAATTTTAAGACTGTCCAGTCTACGTTTATGCTGTCTAAAGACTGGACAGATTTACTGTATGTTTACTGCAGTGTATACTGTGTCCTAGATTATCACTTCACTATGAGCTTTATTGAGAACTGAGGTAATTTTATTTTTTTCTTTTCAATATCTTGTGAAAAGGAGCAGTGCGGCGGATTTACCAATCCTTTCTAATATTTCAACATTGCAGATTTGAAACGGCTTATTTATCACAGTGGCTCACGCGGGACAATACATTTGGTGCTTCTTACTTGTGTCTTTGCGTCACCTATTAGTTGGCTTACTTTGTGCTTAAAGGGATCAGCTCTGAACCCGGACATACCCTTAATTTCACCCAGGCAGCCTGCCTGATGTTATGATATGCTCCGATGCCCTCCCTTGCCCTGCGCAGGGCAAGGCCCAACAGTGTGTTCGGTGACGTCACCGGCTCTGGTAGGCCGGCTTTAGTGGCTAGGGCAGCGCTAAAGCCCGCCCATCAGTGCCGGTGACGTCACTGGGCTCACTGCTGGGCGGAAGCCTCTGCCTGGCAGAGCCTGGTTCGTCACAGGAACTGAGCAAAATACCTTTTCCCTGCGCAATTTAGTTCAGGGCAAAGGAGAACATCGGATGCTCTTGTCAGGCATGCTGCCTGGGTCAAATTAAGGGTATGTGCGATTTCAGCTCTGAACCTTTGCAACCCCTTTAAAATTTGGTAGGCGATTTTGCAGTTTAAAGGGATTGTCTACTTTTTTATATTGATAACCTATCCTCAGGATTGGTCATCAGTATCAGTTCAGTGGGGGGGTGGGGGAGGTGCGGCCCGACTACCCGCACCCAATGAGCTGTTTAAAGAGAACGCAGCACTTCTACGATTTGGTAGAAAATCTTGCCCTATGTTCTTTGGTCTTGTGTAACCTGTTATCTAATACAAGTGTCTGGCTGGTTTGTTTCAGGACAGGCCACCTTTTATTCCAGAAGGTGCTTTAACAAGAAAGAAACGTATGGACACCAGCGCTCCAAAGAAGAAATTGGTTAGTTTTTTTTCAGTTCTCTCAATGTGTTGTGGATAAAGCTGCTTTCACACTGCCGGCAGCAGGGTCCAACATGCTGTAGTTTATGTCCGACCGCCTCTCTGCATGTTTGTCGTGCTGCAGCCGTACCTCTGGGCGCCCCCATTATAGTAAATGGGGCCGGAGCGGACTTTCGGCGGCACGGTTAGCGTTAGCACGGATCCAGTAGGCTGTTCCCCCGCAGGAACAACCTGTTCTGGACCCTGCTGCCGCCAGTGTGAAAATAGCCTAAGCATTTTAAGACCTTCTTCACACTGCATGAATTTGCTGCAAATCCTTTTTTTTTTTTTTTTTTTTAATTAGAAAATTTGCAGCAGGAATCCTAGAATAAAACCCTGATTTCCCTCATGGATTGGCCAGTAGATCTGCATGCATATCGGCTTCATTTTAATTCAGTGAAGCTAATTTGCGGCAATGGTGATTTAATCTTCCCATGAAGATTTTTCTGTTATCATACACCCCATTCACTTGCATTGCTGCCATAATGTTGGTTGATTTTATCAGGATGTAGCCGTGGAGTCTGACTGTATGAATATGGCGTAAAGGGGTTTCATATTATTTTGCGATTTTTGTCTTTTAGGAGAAAGATCTTGAAATGGAGATGGGCGATGACTATATCCTGGATCTGCAGAGTAAGTACCCTGTTACCCTAGTATGTATGATCAGTAATTTTTGTATTAATCTGTGGATAAATCTGATATTCTCTTCAGTTTTCGGTACGCAAAACTAAACTCCTCTTTTATGTGTTTCATTTTCAAGAATACTGGGATCTAATGAATCCATCAGAGAGATATGACAAGATACCAGAGGTCTGGCAAGGGCATAACATTGCTGATTACATCGATCCTGAGATAATGAAGGCAAGTGTAGAACGTTTCTTTGGCATGTTAAATCTCTCTTGGCCCAGTACAAAGCCTATAAATGGTTTCGGCTTCGATCACCTTTCCTAGTTTGCCAATGTACATGTCCAGGAAGGTGTGATCTATGCTGCTGTGTGCTGAGGCTTATAGTGAAGGTCTCTTTTAGCCGTCTTTCTGCCTACTTATATTAATAGGGAACAGTAGCTGCCTAGCGTCAAGAAACCATAGCTCTGATTTTACCTTATTTCCCCAAAAACATCCCCAAAAGCAGCTCATCTCCATTAACTGTAACGTGAAGAGCTGCAATATTGGTCACATCTTATGGACGAGAGTGCTGCTGTTTCGGGCTGTGGAGAGTTTTATAAGTCAAATTCACAAGGAGGAACTTGGTCCCCTGTTTTAGTGATCAACAGGAGCTCCGGTGGTTAGACCCCTGCAGAATAGACACTTAGGGGCACATTTATTAAACATTTATTAATTAATAAACCCCCAAACTGGCGGTGGATCCGCCGGAGTTATGTAGCGGCGCCGGCCTCGCCATAGCTTCGACAGATCCTCCGCCAGTTCCAAATTTAAGACCGCTTCCAAGCTGTCTTAGATTTAGACCTTTTTATACCCCTGAAACAGGCGTAGAAAATGGCAAATGAGACGGGCCTAATGTCCCCTTCCATGCCCATACCACACCCAGTTTTTTACACCTGGCGTGAGCGGGGAGGAGTCGCAGTCTATGCCTGAAGTACACTTAATTTAGGCGTATTTCAGATTGATAAATGACCCCCTTATCCCCTAAATAAGTTGGTGTTGAGGTGCAAACCCATTAAAGATGGATGGTATCTCTGCTTTTACTAATGTTAATGATTTAGTTAAGAAGTACATGGAAAGTTTTATGTCTGTCTTCCTCATACTTGGGAAAGCTGCCTATAGAATGGTCATTTCCATAGAGAAAGAATGTGAAGACATTGAGGGACAATTTTTGGTCCAACTGATGTAGTAAATAATTGTCCCCATATCCATTTTAATTTTGTCAGAAATTAGAAGAATTGGAAAAAGAGGAGGAGCTGAAGGAAAGAGCTGGTGAATATGACAGCGACATTGAAAGCGAAGATGAAGAAATGGCAGAAATTCGCGAGCTTGCTCAGCAGATTCGTGAGAAGAAAAAACTGAAGATTCTTGCATCAAAAGAGAAAGATATTCATGCGCCACGGCTTCCAAGGACTGCGAAGAAGGTAGGTGCCTCCTGAATCGTGGTTGACTCAATGAAAATCATAACTGAACTAGGGTTGCAGCAAATGATTATTTTAGTAGTCAAGTAATCTATTGATTAATCCAACAATTAGTCGAGTACTCTAATAAGTAATAACTAGAGATGAGCGGGAGCAATTTTCGAGTAGTAGCTTACAAACTTATAAGATGCGTATGCATTAGTGTACAAATTATAAAATGCACACGCTACTACTCGAAAATTGCTCCCGAGTACGCTCGGCCGAGCATGCTCGCTCATCTCTAGTAATAACTAATTAAAAGAACGTTTACCTTTATAAAAAGTCATCAGACCCCCCCCCCCCCATCCAATCAGTCCTATATGCCATCAGTTACTCCCAGTGCCATCAACTTCCCTATGCCATCAGGCTCCTGTGCCATCAACTCCCCCAAGTGCCATCAGCTCTATGCCATCAACCCCCCCAGTGCCACCAGCTTTCCTGTGCCATCAACTCCCCCCAGTACCATCGGCTCTATGCCATCAGCTCCCCCCAGTGCCATCAGCTCCATGCCACCAGCTTGACCCCCAGGGCCTTCATCTCCCCTCCTAGCCATGTCCCCAGCGCCATTAAAACAAAATACTTCTCCTGTAAGGGCTCCACTCCTTCTTCATCGCCGCGCGCTGCACTGTCGGCCTGACGTCACGCAGTGTCAAGTCATAGTGCACGCATACATGCACTATGTCCTGATGATGTGTGAGGGCTGAAAGTGTCAGGTCATTGTCACACATATACTGAGGCAAATGAGCCTAAGGGGAGCATTCACTTGACTATCTGTTTTGTGGCCCGCAAACTGCGGAATCTGGGCCCTTTTGTAGAACTGGCTATTCTCGTACGCAAAACGGACAAGAATAGGACATGTTTTATAATTTGTGGAACAGTCACACGGATGTGGACACCACACAGATGACATCCGGCCACTGTTGGAATTTTTTGTGGCCCCATAGAAAGGAATGGGTCCATGTGTGAGCCAGACACAGACTGAAAATACGGTGAATGCTCCCTTAGGAAGGAGTTTCTTCAGGGTCACTTTAAGAAGGCCATAATGTTCTCTGAAAGAACATGGGAGAGAAACCTGAGCTTCCGATGTTCTGGAATCATGCCACTGATACCAGTTTTGGTATTTTTAACAGGTGCAGCGGAAGACATTAGAGAAGGAGATGGGTGATCTCGGGCTTGATATGACTGAGAAAAATGAGGTAAGAATTTTTTTGCATCCTAGAACCACTACTGTTTCGTTTGTCTAACCTTACACAGTAACATATCTGTAATATATTAGTTCTTGAGCGGCTGTCTGCCGTGTTGAGACTCATCCCCACTTTATGCCTGCCCTCTATGAACATATATTACATGGTCAGCCATTGAGTACTATGGGTCGAGTGTAAATTTGTACATTTCCTGTAGCCATTGTGTGGCTATACCAGACATCATCACCCCCCCCCCCCTTCCCACCTCCAGTGACAATATCTGATAGTTGTGGGTTCCAGTATCTGTACCCCTTGCACTTAGTTCACCATATGTGGGCTGCCTTGAAGAGGCTTTTCTAGATGAACATCCTCTCTTTAAGGCCTTTATTTTAAGCAAGGTCCTTTAAAAATATATGCTGTTTTACTAAGAATATTTAAAGGGCATCTATCAGCAGATTTGTACCTGTTTCATGTGCACTTGGCAGCTGAAGACATCTGTGTTGGTCCCATGTTCATATGCGCCTGCATTGCTGAGAAAAATGATGTTTTAATATATGCAAATAAACCTCTAGGAGCAACGGGGGAGTTGCCGTTACACCTAGAGGCTCTTCTCTCTCTGCAACTGTTAACTGATGTTAATGATGTCAATCAAAGCGCAGAGGACACAGCACTTGCAGAGACAGAGGCCTCTAGGTGTAACAGCAACGCCCCTCATTTGCATATATTAAAACATAATTTTTCTCAGCAATGTGGGCACATATGGACATGGCTCCAATACAGATGCCTTCAGCTGCCAAGTACAGGTGTAACAGGTCAGCCAGTTTAATAGGTACTAATCTGCTGACAGGTGCCCTTTAACCAGTGTCTCTAAGGCTACTTTCACACTTGCGGCAGGGGGCGGGCCGAAGGTCCAGTCGCAGCACAGCAAACATGCCAAGAGTTGGCCGACAAAAACTGCAGCCTGCCGGACCCTGCTGCTGCAAATGTGAGAGTAGCCTTAGGGCTCGTTCACACGGCAGTTGTGTGGCCGTGCTGCGGACCACAAATTGCGGTCCGCAGTGCACGGGCACCTACTGTGGTCCTTCTGCATGCGGATCAAGGACCCATTTACTTCAATGGGATCCGCATCCGACTGTCCGCACCGCAGAAACATAGAACATGTTCTATGTTTTTGCGGTGCGGAGGCACAGACAGAAACACCACGTGCCTCTGTTTGGCACCGCACCACATCTCCGTGATTGCGGACCCGTTCAAGAGAATGGGTTCGCGATCAGTGACGCGGACTTCACACGGCAGGTGCCCGTGTATTGCGGACCCGCCGTATGCGGGCCGCAATACGGGCACGGCCACACAACGGCCGTGTGAACGAGCCCTTAAGCTGTGGGGTATTAGAGGTTCACAGCACTTCACTTGATGTCCTGTTTCGCAGGATAACTGAGATCAAGCACTATTCAAGAGACATTGAAATACAACATTAAATGTCTCACGGGTCCTGGGCGGCTACAGATTTGTGTACTCTGATGTATAAATATAGTACAACCTCTTTTCAGGACCCTCTTCCTGCCCCCTCTCAGTTGTGACCCTATGTCTAATCTTGAATGCTCAGCTGACCTGTCCAGACTATTCTGACTATTCTGTGATGAACAGAACTCTGTGGAGCTGCCGAAGAATGAAAGGAACCCGTGCCATGTCAAATTGTATGGCGCTGGTCTAATAACCTGTTGATAGAGCGCTACAACAGTTTAACTGTTTGTGCAGAAAATAATGATAATCTTGTATAAAAAGCCATAGAAACAAATGTAGAGAAAAACATATTTCCAGCAGTAAACGTTTTATGATGTTGCTTGTGCCTTCCAGACTCACTATGCAGCACAGGCAAGATCCAGGAGCGTGCAAAGGAAACGTAAGCGCGAAGAGTCTGAACCACCAACATCTGTCACCCGCAGCCGAAGCAACTCCAAACCCCCACGAGACCAGTCTGGGGTCCGTGATGCAAAGGTGGGTGCTCACTTTTATTACTACTGATGGCTGGTTTACTATGCAAATTGTTCAGGATTTAACAGACTTGTCCAGGATTTTGATATCGATGACCTGTTCTCTGGTCACCAGTATCAGTTCGGCGGGTGGCTGATGTCCCACACGTCTGCTGATCAACTGTTAGGCCTCATGCACACCACTGTATGTATTTTGCGGTCCTCAAAAAATACGGATGACGGACGCCTGTGTAAATTCCGTATTTTGCGGAACAGACCAGCTGGCCCCTAATAGAACAGAACTATCCTTGTCTGTAATGCAGACAATAATAGGACATGTTCTGTTTTTTTGCGGAACGGAAATACTGACATACAGACACGGAATGCACACGGAGTACCTTACGTTTTTATATATTTTTTTTTTTTGCGGACCCATTGAGATGAATGGTTCCGCATATGGTCCGCAAAAAAAACGGAACGGACACGGAAAGAAAATATGTTCGCGTAAATGAGCCCTTACTGTGTAGTTCCATCATTGCAGTTACACGTTTTACTTAAAGAACTCCCGCAAAAAAATGTATTCCATGTCCTGCTAGAAATGTACATGATGTAATCTGTAGTGAATGTCATTTTCTTACCAGTAGCTGAATTTTTGAGTTATATCATCCTGAAGTTTCTTATCTGTGTCATGTGACTAGGAATTAGACCCACCAACTCACACAGACTTATGTGTGGACAGGAAGTCTAATTCTCTATGTATTCCTATGAGACTGAAAGTGAGGCTCCCATAGGAATGAATAGAGCAGTAACTGGCTTCCTGTCCTGGGTCAGTTGGAGGTCAGGGAGTTGGTCACATGACCCAGCTACAATAAGAAGAGAGTGGAAACTCTCAATTTCAGTCTCCGATAAGAAATTGACATTCACTACAGATTATATCATGCACTTTTCTAACAGGTCAGAGAATAAAGAATTTTGCGGGAGTTCTTCTTTAAAGGGGTTGTCTCACTTCAATAAGTGACATTTATCATGTAGAGAAAGTTAAGCACGACCACCACTGATGGATTGCAGGGTGGTCTGTAACCATGGAAACGAGCAGTGTATAATGTGATAGAAAAATGAATCCAGCCAGTAAAGGAGACAATATGGACAATCACAATACATTAGTAAGTGGCTTGTATTAACTTTCTCTACATGATAAATGTCACTTAAGAGACAACCCCTTTAAATGGGAGCAGCACTGCAGTTACCAGCTCTCGCCACTAGGCCATGGGTGGCGTTGTGCCGTACCTGGAGAATCCAGGAGAACTTCTTTAATCCTTATAAGCTGCCATTTTGCATAGAACTTGAATACCTTGATATTCTGCTGCTACATAAGACTAGATCATTACAACATTACAGCTGTAGGAGGGATTACCCAAAATGATCATCGGGCCTTCTAACACCCCATGGTATTCTGTCACCTTGCCTTTTGGTGTTTGCCAACCTGATCTCCAGCCATGTTTTTGCCAGAGCATCTCTTAATCATACATTTTCTTCAAACACTTTGTTTCTTAGATGGCCAAGAAAGCAAAGAAGATCATGAAGAATTCTCAGAGGAAAATGAATAGAATGGGCAAGAAAGGAGAAGCCGACAGACACGTGTTTGATCTAAAGCCCAAACATTTACTGGCCGGCAAGAGGAAATCTGGCACCACGGACCGAAGATAAGGTTGTCACAGGCAGGAGCACATCCTTCATCCTGCTCTGCTGCTGAAAGGACTTCCAGGGTAGAAGGAGCCATTGCCATCTTTCTAAAGCTCTCATTTCATGATGTACATGTCATAAAGACTAACCGTGAATTGGCTTCATGGACCAGACTCTGCTCTGATGACCACCCCTCAGATTAGGCCTTTTATGTCTTTGGTTATAATTGATTAACACAATAAGAATGAATGATCTTTGCAGCATCCTGAGGTTTCTAGGTTTGATTCCTACAGATGTGAAACCAAATGTTCAGCATCTGGTATTCATTCACTGAAAAATGACGCTGGGGGGAAAAGTACACTTTCTGTATCTGAAAATCATTTGAGGTCTCTTTGTCACCATATTGAGAGCCTGTTCCAGCTCAGACATAAAAAAAAACCTTGATATTGTGTCAACTTGTGTGCTTCTTATATATTTGCCTGTATATGTATTGATTTAACCCATTAGTGACTACCCTACGCCTTTTTACGGCGATCACTAACGGGTTTTATGCTGGGCCGCTGCTTTTACAAGGCGTCCCAGTCTAAGCGCTGCACGGGGCTCCCGGTGAGCGAAGACTCGGCTGTCACATGAAAGCCGCCGTCCTGCTCTAACAGTCTGAACTGGCAGGAGTGCCGATCCGGACTGTTTAACGCTATACATGCTGCTGGTAATGGCGTCCACCGCATGTAAAGTGTTGACAGAGGGAGTGGACTCCCTCTGTCTCCGATCAGCACCCCACAAATGCAATTGCGGGGTGCTGATGTGTGTAAAAGCTGGCTGGGGTTTGATTTAGGCCTCAAGCCTGCTTTGAGTAGTTTCCTGCAGGCTGTGCTTCTCTGGTGCAGCCTGCTGGTCAATGTCAGTATAGCACTGACATTAGCATGTAATGCATTAAAATTTCCCCCGTATGTTTGGTATAGCGGCTTCCGTAACGACCCGGACTACATAAATATCATGTAAATTATCCCCTGCGGTGAATGCCGTAATAAATAAATGACAGAATTGCTAATTTATTCTTAGTTGTCACTGAAAAAAACGCAATAACAAGCGATCAAAAAGCATAATTTACTCCAAAATGATACCAATGAAAACTACAAGTCGTCCTGTAAAAACGTAACATACACGAGATTAAGAAATCTAATGCACACGCTGTGTAAGAAATTGACAGCGGATGTTGACCTGTGTGGATTTTAATGTGACGTGCCGCATAGGGTAAAATCCGCTCCAAATCTACAGTTCTTCTGCTTTGTGTGGTTGTAACCTGACAACTTATGTTTTTTCTGCAGCCAAAAGTTAAGACATATACAAACCATTTTTCAAAACCCTGCAGGCCACAAGTCTGGTATTCACCCCCCCCCCCTCCCTCCAATAGGCTTCTCTGTCTGAAAGCATGCATGTTTAGTGTTTAAAGGCAAAAAATGCAGCCAAAAAAAACCTTGATGGTTTTTACAAGTAAATCCGAGAAAAGGATTAAAGGGGTTATCCAGGAAAATATCTTTGACTTAGGCCCCATTCACACAACAGCGTGAATGGGGTCCTATCTATTCCGCAATATTGCAGAATAGATGCGGCCCCATTCGCCTCTATGGGAGCTAGCTCCGTGCCGCGGCTCATATGAAGCATGTCCTATACTTGTCTGCATGCACAGACAAGTATAGGCATTTTGAATGGGGCGCCCGGCTGTGTGTTCCAAGCGGTGCGGAATACGTGCCGGGCGGCAACCGTAGTATTGAGGGTCCGCATTATTGCATACATATTGCATATTATGGCCATCTGAATGGGGCCTTTTCCTCATGATAGGTCATCAGTAGCAGATCTGTTGGAGGGCAGCACCCAGTACCCCTGCCGATCAGCTGTTAGAAAAGGCCTTTAGTGCCGCTGCCTCTTTGTAGGCCAGTGACATCACTGTACATCGGTCACATGGCCTAGTTGCAGCTAAGCCCCATTTAAGCCAGTGGGGCTGAGCTGCAATACCAAGCACTGCCACTATATGATGTATGGCGCTGTCCTTGGAAAGCTGCTGGGAGCCTGCATCGCTCACCAGAGCTCAAGTGAGGGCAACAGCTCCCTGAAACAACTGATCGGCGGGGGTTCTGGAACTTGGACCCCCATTGATGTGATAATGATGACCTATACTGAGGATAAGTCATCCTTATTTCCCAGATAATCCCTTTAAGGTTAAAGGGGTTGTCACATGAGAATGGGTGTGCAGAGTTCCCTAAATGGAGCAGCAATTGTTCATGGCATTACTTCTGTCATCAAACAAATTACAATAGCTACCTGGTGGGAGGTAAAGTTTTTCATCCAGGCCCTGGAAAGCATGTCGGCTTCCCCTTGGATTCTTTTCATCCTCCAGTCAGGATACAAACTGGAGTTCATTTCTCCTACTCTTAGCAGATTCTTGGTCAACAAGTAGCTACTATGCAGGAGTCAGCAGGTATTGAAAGATCAGATTTCCATTCTCCTAAGGGTCCATGTCCAGCTTCCTTCACCTGAAAGGAATACTAATTATACTGTATTTGGATGACTTACTGATTTCCGCAGCATCAGATGAGGGTCTTCTTCAAATGGTCCAGCAGATGCTGGGGTGGTTAGTAAAACTGGAGAATTTGGACCTACTTCCCAGCATGCAAAATATCTTCCTAGGGCTGTGTCTGGATTCATCCATTCTTTTTTCCAGTAGAGAAGCCGTTGTCCATAAAATGTCTTCCTCCCGCCTCCGCTACCATCAAAGACATCATGACAGTACTAGGTCTCCTAACACCTACCATTCCTTCTGTAAAGAGGGCTCAAGAACCTTTCAGTCCTTCATTCTGTCTTCTTGGGACAAGCAGCAGTTATCCCTGGACAGAAAATTTCGGATTCCTCACCACATAAGGGTCTCCTTTTGTTGGTGGCTGTTCAGGAAGAACCTTCAAAAGGGGTTGCATTGGCAGCAGGAAAAACAGATTGTCATTACCATAACTTCCAGCACCCAGGATTAAAGGCCCTTTTACATGGCCCGATGAATCGAGCGCCGGGCCGCACGAGTGATCGCTGTATCGCTCGTGCGGCCGGGAAGCTCCATACTGTCAGGCGCACATCGCCTGTTTACACAGGCCGATGTGCGCCTGACAGATTGGATCTTTTGTAGAAACCAAAAGATCCAATCATCCGACGAACGAGCGTTTTGCTCGTTCGTCGGCTGATTAGGGCCACTTTTACACGGGCCGATTATCGGCACTAGCGTTCCTAGGAACGATTTTTTGGCCGATAATCGGCCCGTGTAAAAGGACCTTAAGGGGCTCATACTTTACAGTTGGTGGTTCAGGGCACTTGGGAACCAGTCATGAGTCTAGCCTCCTCCAAACAAAGGGAATTGGCAGCCGTTCTCCAATCCCAGAAGACACTTTGATCTGTAGTCAAATCAAGACAGTAAGATTTTTTTCTCGGAGTCTTCATTGGGGGACACAGGACCATGGGTCATATCTTGCTGACACTTAAAAAACAACTAAAAGAAAGTCGGCTCCTCCCAGCAGGATATAACCCGCCTACTGGCAGAAAACTAACCAGTGTGTAAAAAAGCAATAGGAGGAGTCAAACACATAACAGTCGAACTCAAGCTAGAGAACTACAACCGGCCAGACAACGAACCTCAGCAACCAGATAAAGGGTGGGTGCTGTTTCCCCCAATGAAGACTCCGAGAAAAAGATTTTACCGGTAAGCAAAAAATCTTACATTCTCGGTCGTCACATTGGGGGACACAGGACCATGGGACGTCCAAAAGCAGTCCCTGAGGGTGGGAAGCAAAACCAAAAAACTCAGACCGAAGGAGCCACCGCAGCCTGCAGAACTCGGCATTAGCCGAGGCATAAGTGTTCACCCGGTAAAACCGAGAGAACGTGTGTAAGGAAGACCACGTGGTGGCTTTGCACACTTGCAAAGCCGAAGCACCATGGCGCACCGCCCAAGACGCCCCCATCGAGTGAGTGGAGTGAGCCGACACCCGAAAAGGAGGCACCTGATCCTTGCTGCGATACGCCTCCGAAACGGCCGTACGAACCCAGCGGGACAGCGTGGCCTTAGATGCCGCAAGCCCCTTCCTTGGACTGTCAGAAATGATGAAAAGGGCGACGGAACGGGTCAGTGCGGGAAAGGTAGGTGCAGAGGGCGCGCACCACATCCAGACGATGGAGAGAGCGCTCCAGAGGATGGGCTGGCGAAGGACGGAAGGATGATATCCTCGTTCATATGGAAGGAGGAGACCACCTTAGGCAAGAAGGAAGGAGACGGACGCAGAACCACCTTATCCTGATGGAAAACAAGGAAAGGAGAGCCGCGAGCTCCGAAACCCTCCGGATAGAGGTGATCGCTACAAGGAAGACGTACTTTGTGAGACAACATGGCCAAGGAGACGTCTTTGAGTGGCTCGAAAGGGGACGACTGCAGCGCATCGAGGACAAGATTTAAGTCCCACGGAGAAGGGGGGGGGGGGGGACACAGTATGAGTAACGCCCTGCAAGAAAGTTTTAACCTGCGAAAGGGAAGCCAGAGGGCGCTGGAAAAAAACAGAGAGGGCGGAGACCTGGCCTTTGAGAGAGTGAAAAGCTAGACCAGAGTCCAGGCCCGCTTGGAGAAAGGCAAGAAGTCGTGAGATCGAAAAAGACAAGGGAGAGGCAGATGAAGCCTCGCAAAACAGCAAATAAGATTTCCAGACGCGATAGTAAATGCACAAGGAAGAAGCCTTCCGGGCCCGAATCATCGTCCGCACCACTGCGTCGGAGAAGCCTGGATACTTCAAGATATAGGTTTCAACATCCAGGCCGCTAAACGCAGCGACCGAAAACGCAGGTGGCAAACGGGACCCTGAGAGAGAAGATCCTGACGGTCCGGCAGACGCCAGGGGACGTCGACTGCCAGGGAGACGAAGTCCGCGTACCAGACGCGCCTGGACCAGTCCGGAGCCACCAGAATCACTGGGACGCCTTTTACCTTGATCTTTTTTACCACCCGTGGCAAAAGCGGAAGAGGAGGGAAGAGGTAAGGTAAGGCAAACTGGCGTCCCCCAGCGTAGACAGATCTGGTGGAAGACTTCGGGATGTAGAGACGACTCGTTGGGGTCTACCCGTGTGCGGCTCAGAAAGTCCGCTACCCAGTTTTCGACTCCGGGGATGTGAACCGCCGACAGCGCCGGCACGTGGTCTTCCGCCCAGGTGAGTATCAGCGCCACTTCCTGCGAGTTCCGCCTTGACGATTGATGTAAGCCACGGCGGTGGCGTTGTCCGACTGTATGCGGACAGAGCGAGAGGAACAAAGGGTCCGAACCCCCGTGCGAAGGGACAACAGCTTGTCCTCCGGAAGGAAAACTCGAGCTCTTACAGAGTCGAAGGACAGTCCCAGGAACCGAATGGTCTGTGAGGGAGATAGATTCGACTTGGGGCGGTTGAGGAGCCAACCGAACCGAGAGAGGGTGTCCAAGGTGAAGTGGAGACTCTCTAGGTTGAGAGACCGGGATGGAGCTTTGATGAGAATGTCGTCAAGGTAGGGGGTCACCGAGACCCCCCCCGGGCCCGAAGAATCACCATGATGGCTGCCATGACCTTCGTGAAGACTCGGTGGGTCGAGGCCAACCCGAAAGGCAGGAACACAAACTGAAAATGATCCTGGCCGACTGCGAAGCGTAGAAAACGCTGATGGAGGGAAAAATGGGTACGTGTAGATAGGCGTCTTGAACGTCCACCAACGACATGTACTCCCCCGGTTCCATTGCCGCTATCACGGAACGGAGGGATTCCATTCGGAAATGGGAGATCTTGACGTGCCGGTTCAGAAGTTTCAAGTCCAAAATTGGACGAACCAAACCGTCCTTCTTCGGAACCACGAAGAGGTTGGACTAGAACCCCCTGAAACGCTCCGAAGGAGGAACAGGAATCACCACACCTTTGGAAAGAAGAGAGGCTAGAGCTTGGTGGAATCCTGCCGCCAGGGTCGGGGAGCGAGGGATGCGAGACGGAAAGAAGCGATCACGGGGACGAGAAGTAAACTATCTTGTATCCGTGGGAGACGACATCCCGCACCCAGGCGTCCGGGATCTGAGCAAGCCAGACGTCTTGAAATAGGCGAAGGCGACCGCGCACCCGAAGAGTGTTGGGTAGGGAGGGACGTTCAGGAAGGAGGCGCCTTGGTGCCACCCGATTTGAAAGTGGAACGCGAGGCATTGGGACGCGATTGCCAAGAACGTGGCCTAGAGAAACCAGGCCTCTTAGCCTGTGAGGCCGTCGGGTGGGAGGATCGCGACGGAGGGAGGGACTTGAAGGAACGGAAGTAACCTGCCTTACGGTGGGAATCCTGGCGTTTGGGACGCTGCTGAGGAAGGAGAGAGCTCTTACCTCCCGTGGCTTCCGAAATGATTTCATCAAGCCGCTTCCCAAAGAGGCGAGTGCCAGTGAAGGGAAGGCCGGTGAGGGATTTTTTTGGACGCGCCATCGGCGCGCCACTCCCTGAGCCAGAGAGAGCGGCGGATGGCTACAATATTTGCCGAAGCCGAAGCAGCACAGCCCGCCGCATCGAGAGAGGCAGAACAGAGATATTCACCCATGTCCTGAATTTGTTGAGCGAGGTCAGCAAGTTCCTGCGCCGAAGCACCCGCAAGGATGCCTTCCTTTAGTTGCGAAGCCCAGGTAGCAACAGCCTTGGAAACCCAGGTAGAGGCCAAGGTGGGAAGAAGGGAAGAACCTGCAACCTGAAAGGCAGACCTGGCAAGCTATTCCACGCGTTTATCCATAACGTCCTTCAAGGAGGCAGCGTTATCTAAGGGGAGCATGGTGGACTTGGACAGGCGGGAGACTGGTGGGTCCACAGAAGGTGGGGATGACCACTTTGCAACCTGTTCCGAAGGGAAGGGATAAAAAACGTCAATACGTTTTGGAACAGAAAAACGTTTATCAGGGGAGGTCCAGTTCTTTTCAAATAAGGCGTCAAACTCCTCGTGAGGAGGAAAAGTAGGGCGGACCCGCCGGGAGCTCTTGGAAAAAAAGACATCTCCCGCCGTAGGCGAATCCTGACCGTCAGTAATTTGAAAAGTGTCCCGGATGGCTGAGACTAGGCTGTCCACAGTGGACGAAGAGCTACCAGAGTCTTCTAAAAGGGAAGAGGAATGGGACTCTGAACTGGAGAGTTCTCCAGGAGAAAGCGAACGGTCGCGTGTAGGAGAAGCACCTACAGCAGCTGGAGGGGGACTAGGAGATCCTGAAGAGGAGCGGGACAGGGCGGCACGTGGATGTTTGCGAGAGCGATCCCTGGCCTGACGGGAGCCGGAGGAGGGACGGGGGAAGGTGCGCGAACCTGAGAAGGAACAAGGGTCGCCTGGGAAGAGGCAAGACGATCCAGGACGGAAGCCATGGCTTGGGAAGCTGCAGACAAATCAGCAACAGACTGTCAGAGGGACAGGGTCCAAGCCGGAGTAGGTTTTGTCACTACTGGGTCAGGGGAGGCGCCCTGGGCAATGGGCGGAGGGGAGTCAGAGCTAGCAGAGCATGCCGAGCAAAGGGGCTGGGGGTGGCCGGTAGAGGATTTGGATTTACAAGAAGAACAGAAGTAATAAGTAACTGAGGAGGGCTGGGCCACCGGACGGTGCCTCCCACTAGTGGAAGGGAGAAAACGATGCCGTGGCCGCCGAGGTGAAGGGAAGGCCGGTGAGCGGAGACTTGGCTTTAAAGGGGATGTAGAAAAAAGCCTGGAAAAAAAAGGGGGATGAAATGCCCTAGGCCCCCCATTCTCAGGTAATGGCGGCGAGACCCCCTGTCTGGTAGGGGATCAGCTGGGAGAGAAGTGCTGGGGAAAGAAGACATAATACTTACCTTCCAGCGTCTTCTGCCGGCACAGGACCGCTGAACTGCTCCAGCTCTGGAAGGCTGGGCAGCAGACGGTCATGGCGGATGGGAGGTCCGCAGAGGGGATCAAGGCAGGACAGGTCCCCTGGGCGCTGGGTCCGGCCGTGTGTGATCCCAGGATTGACAGCCGTTCTATGAATAAGGACTGTGCCCTGGTCACGGAGGAAGGGAAGCCGGGTCTAGAGTACCGGGCTTTCCCAGGAACCTGAAAAAGGAAAAAAAATAAGAAAAAATAAAGAAAAAAAAATCAGACAAAAGGGCTGGAAACCCCAGACCTGAGTCTGCCTCCTACTGACACTAAACTAAACTGGTTCGTTTTCTGCCAGTAGGCGGGTTATATCCTGCTGGGAGGAGCAGACTTTCTTTTAGTTGTTTTTTAGTGTCAGCCTCCTAGTGGCAGCAAGATATAACCCATGGTCCTGTGTCCCCCAATGTGACGACTGAGAAATGTAAATATATTATCAGCCAATGTTACCACTGTGGCAGGGGAGGTCAAAGAGGAAAAAGCTTTCAACAGTTTTGGAGGATATTGTATGTGCAGAAAGAAAAACTGGCCTCCATATCTCTGCTGGCCACCTGAGGAGGAATGAGAACCAGCCAGCAGCCTTCCTGAACAAAACGCATTGGAGCCTGAATCATTTTTCTTCAAATTACCAAGTGATAGGGCTTTCCTATACTGGACTTAGTCACCACCAGAAAAAAACAGGTAGGTGGAAAACTTCTAATCCATTTTATATCAGGATCAGCATCTTGCAGTGAACTCTCTCTCCCTCCCCTGGCCAGTAAAAAGAGGATACTGGGAATTGTAGTTTCCGAACAGCTGGAGTGCTGGAGGTTGCTGATCCCTGGTCTAGTAGCTTGGCAGCTGAACAGGTCATCTTCAGAAATAAGGGGTTTTGAGAGAAAAGTGCTTTCCACCTCGTTACACAACACTACCTCCTGGGCTTAGGAAGCATTGCCTAACCCTTCTACTGTCTTCAGGCACTATAAATTAGATGTTATTATTAAACAGGACTTTTTTTTGGCTGCAAGTTGTTGTCCACGGCAGTCCTACCCTAATTCTTGTCTTTTCTGTTAAAGTGGTTTTCCAGTTATGCACATAAAATTAACGTCAGCATTTAACCCTACTGCAATTATATATGTCAGATATAATTCTGAGTGCATTTTGACTCCTCCAGCATAATTTCAATCTGTAACCGCACCCTCATTTACATCCCAGAGCAAGACTCACAAGATGTATCTGTAGCATCAAGTCTCTGCCTCTCCTTCCACTCACAGGTGGAACATCACAGATCCAAGAAGGGCGGACAGCTTCATTAGTATTCACTTCAGTGCAGTAAATACTAATGAGGCTGTGTTGGATATGGGTCGGGGCAGGATCCCTCTTCCAGCACATAGACTTTTAGTAAAGAAATTATTTAACAGGTCTTCATTAGAATCTGAAACCTAGACCATTTGTATGGCAGACAAAAGAGTTACCATTATACTACAGACCTGCTGTATTTTGAATATGATTACAGGGATATCAAATACAGTTTTGTGATACAGTCTTTGCTTAATTATTTTTTTTAATAACAATAACTTTGCAGAAAATGGAAAACTTTTCCTGCAAAAGAGAAAAGCCGAAAAGTTAAAATTTTAATTTTTTTGCATAACTTTTGCTATAAGAGTATTTTACAGGTGTTTAGTGAGATTTGAACCCAGACCTTAAGGACAGTAAACAGCTGCCTTACCCACCCTGTATAGAAAAGCTCTGTTGTAAAGTTTAGAGTTCAGACAGCCACACATTTTACGGATAGTGGTTCAGGGCACTTTGGAAGTTTGGAACCAGTCAAGAGTCTGGCCTCCTCCAAACTAAGGGAATTGGCAGATGTCCCTCAAGCCCAAAAGACACTTTGATCTTCAGTTAAGTCAACACATGTAAAGGTATTATCAGACAATGTTACCAGGGGAGGGGATCAAATGGGAAAAAGCTTTCAACAGTCTCGAAGGATATCTTATCCTGGGCAGAAAAAAAAACTGGCCTCCATCTCTGGTGTCCACCTAAAGGGGAATGAGAACCAACTAGGAGTTTTCCTGAACAAAAAGACTCTAAAAGAAATTGAGAGTGGAGCCTGAATCAAACATTTTTCTTCAATAACCAGGTGATAGGGCTTTCCTATACTGGACTTAGTCACTACTGGAAAAAACAGGTAGGTAGAAAACTTCTATTCCATGCTATTTCAGGATGGGCCTCTTGCAGTGATCTCTCTCTCCCTTCCCTGACCAGGGGGTCTCCTGTATGCCTTCCCGCACTGCCAAAATAAAATGTTAGCACGTCCTGTAACATGAAGTGAATGGCTGCGAGACTCTTAGCACAAAGAAAGGAGTAGTAGGAGAGTAGGGTCCCATTAGTCCTGGTGAGACTGGTCGCAGCCTTCCTTCCTTCGTCAGCATATACCTCAATCAGAGGCTCAAATCAGACAAATGAAAATTGTATTTCTTGAAATTTCAGTATTCTTTAATTAAGTCAGTATGGAAGGTTTTGTAAAATACACAGGTGGTAAAATAATCACTGTCCTTAAAGGGGTTGTCTCAATTTGGTGGAATATTGCTGGGATGTCACTAATGTCAGATAGGTGCGGGTCCCACCCCTATCTCTAGAACAGAGCACCCAAAGTGAACAAGAGCGGGCTGCCCTTCATCTATGGAAATGCAAAAAATAGCCGAGCCAGCGGGTCCATAGAAGTGAATGGAGCGGAGGCTGCACTTGCATGGTGCTCTCTATTCATTTCTATGGGAGTTCCAAATACAGAGAAGAGCACCGCCAGGCTATTTTCAGCATTTCCGCAGAAATGAATGGAGGGTGGCTGCAAACGCGTGGTGCGCTTTCTTACGCTTTGGTTTCTCTGTTGTAGAGAAAGGTGCATGGGACCTGCACCTATCTGACATTAGTGGCATACTGTATCCTAGCAATATGCCACCAATGTTTGAGTCGAGACAACCCCTTTAAGGGTTCAGTTAATTCTAGAAAACCATAGTTTGCAGCAGTTAGATTTTTCTTCTATTTAGAAGGACAGCACTGGATTAATCATCTAGCCTTTCTATTTTACTCGCCAAGGCTTTAGTGTCACGTGTATCGATCACTACCAGCAGCAGCACTTCGCACGGGATCATTAGTCTCTTCCTTCTGTTGTTTACATTCGGTGGATTTTCTCGTGATCCTCAAATGATTTTAAATTCTCCAGGTTGTCCCACCATTTGTACAGAAAAGTGTCTGCAATGAGCTGGAACCAGGGGGTAATCTTCACCTCTCCCTGCTTGGCCCTTTCTAATAACTGTGTTAGCTCCTCTTTGGACACATAACAATGACTTTTGATCTCGTTGGGATCGGGATCAACCGCAACATCCTTCTGTACAAAAAGGATGTAATCTATTTCATGTTCGCCCCAGATGCCGTCTGACTGAGCTTTATAGTGAATCCTGGTCAGATATCTAAGTTCATCAGGTTTTACCTGGAGGTAAAAAAAAAATAAAATAAATCACTCTCAATGTCAAGTGTCCACCAAATACAGAGACTTCTGAGTTCAACGGATTTTCTATAATTACAAAGAAAATGGCTGCTTTCTTTTAAAACATAACCTGTGGATAGGTGTGGAGCTGTTTCTGATGGGGGCTCAACACAAACCCCAACACATTTATATACTATAGAAACACCAAGCCCCTGCTACAAGAATATGGTCAGAGACGGACCACCCCTGCCAGGCAGACTTATGGTCATGGAGCAGGCAGCCCAAAAAGGTAGACACTGTGCCACACCAGAGGTGGTATGGTGGACTACTGTTTTCTGACATATTACCAATTCAATGTGGTATTGAGACTACTAGGGACAGTAATCCTCAGGAATACAACATCACAATGGCATACCTGTAGACTACACCCTATGTTAACTATACCTGCTCCAGTGGAATTCCTAATTCAGCCTTCAACCGCCTCTGGGCAGCTCGTCGCACTCCTATAGCATCTCCTTCCTCGATTTCCGAGGGGGTATTGAGAGGATGACTGCAGCACGTGTTTGTGTAACAACCTGAAATAATTATAGAGAATCTTCAGAGCTTGAACATATTACATTGAAGGGGTTGTCACATGACTAATGTAAAAAATGAAGATCAGACATCATATAGTACATGACAACCTCTTTCTAACAAAGCTAGAACCAGCCTGAACCTCACATGGATCCAGAGATCTCCCCAATTACTCTTCTGGCAGCTCTGGTGGTGTGTCCTTTCTTGCTGCAGCTCTGTCCCTATCACAGCTCAGGAAGCAGCTGAAGGATAGAACTGAGCATGTATGTCAACCTCAGAGAGGTACACAAATGCCCATTGATGTATAGATCCTTTTAGGAGTAAGGGCTCCCGTATTATGGTCCCCGACTGTGTGGACCCCGCATAACGGATGCAGACCCATTCCCTTGAACAGGTCCGCAATCCGGAAGGTCGGTGCGTAACGGAGGCAAGGAACGTTAGGGAATGCGTCCGTTGGGTTTCTGTCCGTGCCTCCGCACTGCAAAAAAATAGGTGCGGACGGATCACGGACCCATTCACGTTGATTGGGTCTGGATTCAATATGGCAGCTGCACGGATGGTGCCCGTGCATTGGAGACCACAAAGTGTGGCCCCCAAAGCACGGAACAGCCGAACAACGATCTTATAACCACGGATGTTGGCAAGACTGTAGTAGCCATAACGTTTCACAGGGCAATTTACACAGTTGAGTCACATTATTTTGTCCTTCCTTCGGCAGCCTGTAGCTCATGAAGGAAGTCACGTGTGACGAGACGGCTTGGTGTGTGATAGGCTGTCTGCACACATATCCTTCATCGACGTCATAGGTAAAAAGGGAGATTATCGGCTTTTCAGGCCAAGGGTGGCAGTATTTCTGACACTGCGCAATGTGAACGGTCCTTGTGCTGCTGTGGTGAAAGTGTATTGTGAGTGGACAAATGGCACCATTGTGAATAAGTGACATGGAAACCACACCATCGATGTGAGAGATGAACGTCGACTGCGAAGGTGCGGAGGGCATACTGACACTACAGTGGACGAGCTCACCGCTATAATGAACCAAGGGGCTACTAGACGTGTGTCTAAGAAGAGTTCAGTGAACCCTACTGCATACAGGGCTCTGAAGCAGAGGGATCATCGCTGCACCTCGGCTAACAAAGTGGCATCAGAAGAAAAGGAGAGAGCAAACTATGTGGTCCCAGAAAACCCCTTTATATCGAGAAATACAAACCTGGGAAGGTGATTTTAGCGTCTGATCTTTGCTGTAACAAGAGTTTATTTTCGGTGTTAAAC
>ONZH01026988.1:0-37953 GCA_900303285.1 Rhinella marina | reverse complement strand
TGGGTGCAATACCACTCACTGGTAAAGATGCTGGGTGGTAGAAGGAGCAGCTGGTAGATGTGTGGCATCAGGCGGGTGGCAGCATCATAAGAGTGGCTGAGGCAGGTAGCCTGAAGAATCCAGTCTTATTTGTCAAGGTTTGGGTGACGCATCATGGCTGATCTAATCTGATGCATCAGGCGTTGGTGGGTGGAAATCCTGGCTGATCCACGCCTGATTCATCTTGACAAAGGTGAGTCTTTCCACATTTTGGAAGGACAGGCGAGTTCTCCTTGGGGTAACTATGGTCCCTGCTGCACTGAACACCCACTCTAATGCCTCACTACTAGCCGGGCAGGACAGCTTCTCCAGTGCAAACTCGGCCAGTTGCGGCCACAAATCCAGTTTGGCTGCCCAGTAGTCCAGCGGATCTTCAATGTGGGGTGGCAGGGTGCTGTCCAAGTAGGCCACCACCTGCTGGTTCAGGGTCTGCTCCTGGTCTACCTGCTGCTGCTGCTGGTGAGTACTTTACGCACTTGGCGGGTGAAGAAAGCTGCTCATCAGCGACCCACCCCCCACCCCCCACAGCAGCCGTGGCGGTGGTACGTGAGCGCTGAGGGACCCCCCGGTCAGACCTGAGAGGGGATGGAAGATGACGCAGATAGGCAGCAGCCAACTGACTACATAGGATGTCTCTATAGTACTTGAGTTTGTCCCTCTCAGCAGGTGAAAAAAAGGCCTCCATTTTAGACCGGTAGCGAGGGTCCAACAGAGTGGAGAGCCAGAAGTCATCCCTCTGCCGGATGGTGAATATTCGGCTGTCACTACGTAAGCAAGTGAGCATGCATCGGGCCATTTGTGCAAGTGACTCGGAGGGACTCCCTGCCTCCAACTCCACTGTGTACTGCAATGGTGTCTCTGGGTCATCTGCCTCATCTTCCTCATCTTCCTCATCTCCCTCTACCTCCTCTGGCTGCTCCTCCTCCTCCTCCTCTTCTGTCACGTGGGTAGAAAAACCACTAAATGCTTGTGCTCCAATGTCCTCCTCCTCCTCCAGTTCAGCCCCCACCGGACTCATGTGGCCGTGAGATGCAGTCTCCACGTCTCCAGTCCCCTGACCAGAAAGATTTTTCAGCATCTGTTCCAGGACATGAAGCAGTGGAATGACGTTGTTCATACCTTAGTTCTGGCGACTGACAATAGCGTGGCCTCCTCAAAGGGCCTGAGCAAGCGGCAGGTGTCACGCATGAGCTGCCACTGGCTGACATCAAAATTACACAGGGGAGTACTCCTGTCCGCTTGGATCATTAAGAAATCGTTTATGGTCTTTCTCTGTTCATACAGTCGGTCCAATATATGGACGGTAGAATTCCAACGGGTGGAAACATCACATATCAGCCTATGTTGGGGGACGCTATTCTGCCGCTGCCGCTCAAGGAGGGTGTGCTTGGCGGTGTAGGAATGGCTGAAGTGCATGCAATGTTTCCTGGTGATTTTTAGAATGTTTTGCAGTTGGGTATAAGACTTGAGGAACCGTTTGACAACCAGATTAAATACGTGCTCCATGCAGGGCGCATGGCTCAGCCCTCCTTGACGCAGCACGGACACCATGTTCTTTCTGTTATCTGTCACCATGGTTCGTTCCGATTTTTAGTTGTCGTGGAGAAAGCCAGCAATCGATTTCTTCTTTCATGATGCGGAGCAGTTCCTCCCCTGTGTGACTTTGTTCGCCCAGGCCAACCAGGCATAGAACTGCGTGACACCACCGTGCCCTATGGCACGCTGGAGGAGCACTATGACTTGGCCCTGCAGTGGAGGCTGAGGTGGTGGAGAAGTAGCCGGACATTAGCGCAGGATCAGCAGTTTGACAACGAGGAGGAGAACGTGGCGTCACCTGTTCAAGTTGCTCGTGTGGCTGGGCAGGAAGCACATTGACCCAGTGGGCCGTAAAGGACGTACTGGCCTTGACCGTAGTTACAACTCCACACGTCGGCGCTGCCGTGCACTTTGGCAGACACCGACAGGCTCAAGGACTGGGCCACCTTCTCTTCTACATATTTGTGCAGGGCTGGGGCTGACTTTTTGGCAAAGAAATGGCGGCTTGGGACTCTCCACCTCGGCTCGGCACAAGCCATCAGTTCTCTGAACGGTGCAAAGTCCACCAGTTGAAAAGGGAGGGACTGCAGCACAAGCAACTTGGACAGGAGCACGGTCAGCTTCTGTACTGTAGGATGGCTGGACACGTACTGCTGTCTCTTTGCAATCGCCTCGGTGAACGACTGCTGCCGTAATGAGTGGCGAGGAATAAGAGGAGGAGGAGCAGGAGCATCTGCAGCGGTAGATAATGACAGACAGCTCCCTTCGGCAGAGGTGCTGGAGCCTTGACTGCCTGAAATGGGATGCGTGCCACTGGGTGATGCTGCTGCTGCTGCCGACTAGACCGCAACATCTGAGCCACGGTTCTCCCAGGTCACTTTGTGGTGACGCTGCATATGTTGGCCAGGGCCATGCTGCCAACATTAACACCCTGACCATGCTTCACTTTCTGACCACAGATTCTACATATAGCCATGTTCACCTCCTCAGGCGTCTTAACAAAAAAATTCCACACCGCCGAGTAGGCGTTTTTACCACCAACACTCCGCACTGACTGAGTGGTTCCTCCGCTGCCTGGCTGAGCCCCTGCGCCGCTCTTTTAAAGTCCGGAAAGCACCTGAGAAGAGTGCGGTCTACCCCGTGCCCGTTTGGCTCCTGACCTCGCATTTCTGCCACTCCGCTGACTGCGGCCACACTACTGACTTGCTGCCTGCACCTCTGCCTGACGCGCAAGCTCTCAGTTTCGTCTGCAGATGATGATAATGATGATGAAGCCCTTGCTTCACCCAGCTCCCAAGTGCGATAGGCTACATCATCATCAACTGTAGTTTGCACGTCGCTAATGTCCTCCTCAACTGTCTCATGTACAAAGCCTGACCGCTCTTAACATCACCTCCCACTACACTCTCCTCATCAGAACTTGACCGCCTACTGGAAGGAGCGGATTTCTGTCCCACCTCTTGGCTTCCAAATGGCTGCTGACTGTCCTCTAGTAGTTCGTCCTCGCTGTATAGTGGCACAGAGCCCATAGCATATAGTACTTCTCTGGCTGAGGGAACCGAAAAGGAAAGAGGCAGGTTGAGGACAGGTGAGGGCACTGGAGCTGCTCCGGGCCCATGCCAACTAAGGGTTGTTTCTGACGAACCCACCGACTCTTGGCTGGGGGTTTCAGATGTCATCTGGGAGAAAGTGGATGACCGAGTCAACCATTCAAGAACATCTGGGTTGGTGGTCAACACACGACCACTAGATGACACCGGTTGCTGTGGCCTCGCCGAGTGACCCCTAATTCCACATCCCCTTCCTCTGCTGAGACCTGTGCCTATTCCAGAAACATTTGTGCCACTGCCCCTCCCCTGTGAAGGGCCTGTCACCCCTATGTCTGACATACTGTTTTATAAAAACTTTAAAATAAAAGGAAATTAAGAATCCCCCCAAAAATATTCTTTGCTCACTGCCTTGCACAACTGCTTAAAGGGGTTGGCCACTTTGTTAGCACTTATTAAAACTCTAAATAAAGCAGGGAGACTATAAACTTCCTAATATATCTTCTGCAGCAGATCTGACTGGTTCCCTTGCTATTGGAAGCCGCGCCCCCTCAGTCCTGCTCTCATAGCTGCCTGGCTCTTCCATGCCTGCACGTGCACTAGTCCATGAAAGGAGTGTGCTGCTCCTGGGTCTTAAAGGCACCCTGCTTGTGTCAGAGAAGTTTCCTTCTGCTGTGACTGCAGTCCTGACTATACAGGGCTGAAGGGGCTTAGCAGAGAAACTTGTTAGAAGCTGAAATAAAGAAACTTTGCAAGAGGAAGAGAGACTGAGGAGAAGCTGTGATTGACCTCACTGACTGCAGTGATGTAGCAGAGCCAGGAAGCTGCTGTGGACGACAAAGTGTGAGCAATCCTAGTGTCTGTCCTGTCTATGACCACTCTGCAATGTGATCTTATCACAGACATGTTTATTCCAGCCAGACCAACAGGTCAGGAGCTTTAACCCCTTCTGAGCTGTCAGTATGGCTGAGGTCAGTGATATCAGCAGCAGTCACTGATGTCATCTGTAAATATGTGCCCTCTCCTTCCTGCACACTGTATATAGTGATATATGATGCCCCCAATACAGTGATATGTGATCACCACTTTATACTGTATATAGTGATGTGTGACCCCCTGTATACAGTAATAGTTGACCCCACCACCACCATACACTGTATATACTGATGTGTGACCACCCACCACTGCATACAGAGATCTGTGAACCCCTGTACAGTGACCCCCTTTATACTGTATATACAGATGTGTGACCCCATGTACATTATATATAGTGATGTGTGACCCCCTGTACATTATATATAGTGCCGTGTGACCCCCTGTACATTATATATAGTGATGTGTGAACTCCTGTACATTATATATCGTGATGTGTGACCCCCTGTACATTATATATAGCGATGTGTGAACTCCTGTACATTATATATAGTGATGTGTGACCCCCTGTACATTATATATAGTGATGTGTGACCCCCTGTACATTATATATAGTGATGTGTGACCCCCTGTACATTATATATAGTGATGTGTGACCCTCTGTACGTTATATATAGCTATTTGACTACACTCATTTTCCCTTTTTTTCCCAGATGAAGGGTAGTCATATGGGCTGTCAGCTGGGAGCTGGTCGTGTGATGATAGACAGGAGGCTCCTCTGTATGTCAGCAGATCGATTTGTGCAGTCCATGCACCTAAACAGAAATCTATGATCGCTCAGAGCTGCCATAGATTTCTGGCTTCATTTGAGTCAGAAAACTGGTGAAAATGAACATAAATTTGTTGGGGTGACTGGTCACGCCCTGTCTCTGCCATTGTCACGCCCTTTAAAAAAAAAAAAAAAAAAGCGCAGTTAAAAATTTGCAAGCGCAAAGACGTAGATTTATTAAAACTGCCAAAGGAGCTTTGAAAAATGAAAGGTGGAATCTAATTGGTTGCTATGGGCAACCAAGCCAGTTTTCCGTTACACCAGTTTTGATAACTCTGTCCCATAGTTTGCAACTTTTTAACGCCACTTTTTAGGAACAAGGGAAATGATAACTCCCCCCCCCCTCATTCTGTTTTTGGCTTACATCCAGTGGCACAACTAGAAATGACTGGGCCCCACAGCAAATTTATGAAAAGGGTAACCCCCCCCCCTTTACTGTTGGGACTGAGGCGTTCTTTCTATTGCTATGTCTGTACAACAGTTATTCACTGATAACTGGGTTATTGATATTATCTAAGGGGCTCTTGTCTCTATGGGAACACAGGTGGGCGGGGAGGTCATGTGACTGCTACTCTAGACATGCTTGCTGCAGTGCATGCTGGGATTGTTACTTTCACTTTGCAGCTGCTCCTCCCACACAGCCTGTCTGAGGGAGCTCCTCCAGGGAAGTGTGTCATGGTGAACAGGTTAGATAAATAACGTACAGCCAGTACATGTCACCTGAGAAATACTTCATAGTGTTGGCTATTGTCTGGGGGAACTTTGGATTTTTGATATTTAGGGTGGCCAACCCCTTTAACTATTTCTTTAAGAAAAACCGTCACCCACAGAGTGGGTTAACAGTGGGTTGCTAAACTACAGTACAATGGGTTACTGCACAGCACTACTCACTTTATGACGATTTTCTTTTTCTATGGCGACTGACGCTGCAAATAGTTATTTAAAATGAACAACTCCACAAACACGGATTCACTGTTTTTTGGCAATTCAGCTTCACTGACTACGTTAGCACAATATCACGCTTTTCTGTGTGGATGGAGAATAACGTCGCAAATAGTTATTTTAAATGAACAAACCCACAAACACGGATTCACAGTTTTTTTGGCAAGTCAACTTCACTGACTACGTTAGCACAATATCACACTTTTCTGTTTGGATGGCGAATAACGCCACAAATAGCTATTTAAAACTAACAACCCCACAAACACGGATTCACAGTTTTTTGGGAAAGTCGACTACACTGAAGAATTTAGCACTATATGGCGCTTGTCTATTTGTATGGCAAATAACGCTGCAACTATTTACAAGCTGCCAATCACGAATTATATATATTTTCCCCAAACACAACCCAAAAGATATTTTTTTTTTTAAATGTTTTTTTTTTTAATTATAATTTTTTTTATTTATTTATTTATTTTTAATGTACCCTAAACAAGGCTCTGACCCTCTTACTGAACTGCAAAAAGCACTAGTGATGCTTCTTTGAATAAAGCACCCCAAAAGAGCCTTTCGAACAGAGTTCAATACTGTATAACAGACTAACCCCTATGCCCACTCACTGCTGCTCAGTGTACCAGAATAGCGATTTCACTGCCTGATTTTCTGTCTAGAAATCATCCCTCTCCTATCCCTGCAATTCAGATGATCTATCCCTGATCTCCTAATTTCTTTTCTTTAGTTTTTCTTTCACTTGCCCTATCTCTCCTGACGTCTGTCTCTGGTCTAAAATCAATAGCAAATGGCGGATTCCAACACTGCAGAGCTATTTATAGGGCTGTGACATCACAGGACCTAGCTGGCTGCTAATTGGCTACACGTCTGCATGGGATTGCATTGTGGGTGTTTACTTCCTTGTCCCAGAAATCCTTCCCCCATGTCATGCCATGTGCTTGCGACCATTTTAGAAAAAATAAAAAATATTCGTTACTACGAATCGCCATGAAATTCGTTTCTGCAAAATAAATATAGAAACACTATCCTAAGGGAGATTGCAACATGTAGTAATAGGGTGCTAACATTGTAAAATAGAAATCTCTGATTATTTATGTCCCTTTATCTTCATTACTAAGAAACCACTCTTGCACTTTTCCTATTAACTCTCTTGTTGCTCATCCTGGCCTATGTCCTTCCTTTATCTGAAAAGTATTACTTCTGTGTTCCCTTTGAAAGAACAGTTGGTTAGTGATCATAATGTACAAAAGTATCTTCTGCACTAGATATATTTATATGTTAAAATTGGTTGATTGGTAGTCTAAAATTATTATCTTTTTGCCTTGGCCTTCAAGGGGTATTTCGGTAAAGTAACTTCATTTTTTAAAAACTGCATTAAGGCTGCAAGCTGTGACCCAACCAGAACCTATACCTATACATATAACCAGAGCTTCAATTTACCTTGCAATCCATTTGTCTAGCTACTGTGTGAGCCTGCAATACACTGAGAGTGTCATAGCTCCTGATCTTCCCTCACAAAACTACAATCCCCACAATCCCTAGCTTTCCTGCTGTGAGTTTCTGATTGTTCAAGAGTGTTGATGTTTACTGATTGGCTGCCTGATATACAGTCCAGTCTCGCTCCCTCTGCTCAGTAATCACCAACATACTAACATTTAGCTGGAGAATTCATAGCAACACACTGAGCATGCTCGACCTAACAAAGGCTTAGAACTACAGGTCGATGCCATAGTAACTTATGAGGAAACAGTGGGTAGAAGAGGTAGAAAACTTTTTTTATAACTATTGAACGGTAAATATGTGAAATTGACATTATATTAGGTAATTATTGAAGATGAATTAGTCTAAAACATAAGTTATATTTATCGTAACCGGAATACCCCTTTAACTGACCATTTTAACTTGAATTAAATATAGTTGATTGATCTCTATTACCAATTGTGTCCCTCTGGACAATGCCCTGGTGGGCCTTGGCTTTATGTAAACAATTCAGCCACTCCCTGATGAGCTTCATCTAATAGATCTTGAGCTGAGCTTCATATAGTAACCTTATCACATGACCACCTAACCCCTTTAAGCTACAGTAAAAAGAGACTGATTAAAAACACAGAAAAACACATTCTTCTCAATGCATGAATGTTGGGTTACTGCATGGTGGGGCAGGGGTAGGCTATAATATTATGTAAGTCTTGTCATTGACACAATATCTACTCAATATTAAAGGGATTTTCTGAGTGTTTTATACTGATCACTTATCCTCAGGATAGGTAATCAGTATGTGATAGGAGAGGGGGAAGTGTTCGACATCCAGCACCCCCAGAGATCAACTGTTTGAAAAGGCCAAAGCTTTCAGTCCATTATATAACAGCTTTGATTAGTATGGCATTTCAGCCGCATTCACTTGAATGGAACTGAGCTGCACCTACGCCATGTGACCAATGAATGTGATGTCACTGGCATAGGAAGAGTGCTTACCAGAGCATCATTGCCTCTTCGGCGTATGGCGTTTATACATTTTAGGGTTTACACCACAAAGTAGAGGCATATGTGGACCACTTCCTATTTTTTTTGTCCCCCAGAATCTCTATACTCAATCTCCTGGTGAAACTACTACCATTAACAAAAAATGTAGGCCTTAAACATCTCACTCCCTCTGTCATCCCATCTGTGGGGTTCATTCCGATTTAGATATTTTAATAAAAGATCTAGGGTTTCTTCTTAGTAAGGATATGTCCTGTCTTTACTCCTGCTCATAAAAATTGCTTTGCAAAGAGTACCTTAACCTGGTTTGGATGTTTCTCTGTTCTCCACCATGTCAGGCAGTCCCAATTCACTTTTCTCCTCTTTTCATGTCTCTTTTCACACAGCTCAAACACTGAAAGTGTACTAAGACCTCTTTTGAAACTCTTTGCATTTCTGCAGGCAACATTTGTTGCACCTTTTTTATTTTACTCACTTATATAGCATCAACATATTCAACAGCACTTTACAGGCACCACGGAACTTACCTGCAGGCTCATCCACCGACCCCTGGACACCGATCCGAACTTGAGAGCATCGGGGAACTTCTGCAGAGAGTCTGGCAGTGAAGAGGGGGTGTGGTCTGAGAGACATTAACACAGACATTCACCCACAGATTAATACAAATAACATCCCAGATAACTCATCTGTCAGAGTACAAACCCTCCTCCGGTAACCGGAAAAAGAATCTGGGAAACAAGCCCTCAAACAGTGAGTACTAGTAGTGTTACTGCGCACCCGTCATTAGGCCCATGAAAACTTGGGGTCCACCATCTTTACCCTCAGTGAGTGTGATAGTGGCCAGCACGCATTATAGAGCGGCATGCCCCTTTATATAAACTCAATTAATCTAATATATAGTAGTGCAGCAACTATTATCTTCCACATACGAACACTGCAGTGTTAAACAACATATATCTAAAAGGAGCACTGAAGGTGCCTACAAGAAATTAGAAGGGTCACCGCAAAATCAAGACGAAGAGGTCCCAGTGGTGTCACTTGAGGAAGGCTAACCTCTGTATATTGCCATTTCAAGTGATAGAACAATGGCTCACTAAAATGATACACTAGCATCTACTATGTCTTAAGTCACATACAAGAGGAGGAGCACAATTCAACTTGAAGGGGCTCAAGGTCCAGACTCTATGGTGTAGGTCGGGAAATATAAGGGACCAACATCGGATCCTCCTAAACAACTACACTTTCTCTCAAACAGTTTGCTATTAAAAAACCACAGACAGCTACAGTCTCACAAACACCTATATCTAAAGGAGCTATGGATATAGCAAAAAAACTCCGAGTAATTTGCAGTGGTTGGGTTTTTATTTAGATATTCAAAGAAGTGCAGCTTTCTGTACAATGTGACGTTTCGGCCACAATTAGGCCTTCATCAGACTACAAAATTAAAACAAAGACATGAAAGGTAAGTATTGTACTATCAAGCATGGATCACGAAAATACAGGCACTTGGCATCTTTTCAGATATAAATGTGATCACATATAAGAGGGCTTTACATACAAACAATGTTGGCTCAGAACATATAAGATAACATAGATGACAAAACAGTTGTATGTCAAGAACCTTATGATATATATGCATAGAGCGTGGTACATAACATAGGATTTTATCACTACAAGACGGGTCTCATTACATTAACCTGACCATACTTCAGGACCAAGGTAACATCGAGAGTTAGAGCTATATGATAGATAACCAGTGGTTAAATGTCTCCATGTAATAAACGATAATGCCTGCTGATGTCCTAAAGGTATACCCTTACCTTCTGCCGCTTGTGAAGGAGAGAGGAGGATCAAGGATATAGCGCTGTGAGTAATACAGCACAGAGCTGTGTCAGAAGAGAAGCGCTGTGACCAGAGGCGCCCGCCGGCGTCTTTTGAAGTGTCATGCGTCTGGCGCTACACCGGAAGGAGGAGGAGAAGCGGAAGAGCCAGAGAGACCGAGGTATGGAACGCACGGTCTCATGGCTGTGCGTGTCACAGAAGAGGCAGGAAGTAGTAGGTGGAACGCATATGTGTTCCAAAAGTAAGGAAGTGGAGATGTGACAGACAAAAAAAGGGGGCGGCAGATGTCAGGGAAGTCCTAGGACGATTCAGTAAGCCTAGGGAAATAAGGATTAAGATGGTTATCACTTGATGGAATATTAATAGGGTATCTATGAGCAACTATATAATATGGTCAAGTCAGAATCAGAGGTACTTACATTGTTACAGTACATATAATCACATGGCAAAATATATACATTCCAACAGGATGATGTAGGAAAATAGCTGTGTATAGGGAGTATATTATGGTCCCAGAATGGGGAACAAAGACATATTGTATAATTTAAAATCAGAGTAAATGAGGAGAGCATGCAAATGGTTATTGGTTATAGGGAAGATGGAGACTGTAATCTAATGGTTAGTAAGAGCATGGTTGTGTCACGGTGAAAGGAGAATTATTATAGGAGATATTGTACTTCATACTCTTTATTCATCCCCTTTGGTTCCATACTGTCTAGCGTGTGTATCCAAAATGCCTCTCTGAGTTTAAGTTGTTTTATCCGGTTGCCACCACGACGTAATGGTGGAATGTGTTCGATAACTTGAAATCGAAGCTGAGAAATATTGTGTTTGGCCTGATGAAAATGTGAAGGAACGGGGAGAAGTAAATTTTGTTTTCTTATGTTCGATTTGTGTTGATAGATGCGATTTCTTATAGTCTGGCTGGTTTCCCCTACATAAATTTTGCCACATGGGCACTTGATGATATACACCACAAAGTCTGTGTCGCAGCTGAAAAAATCCCGTATGTGGAAGATTTTTCCAGACTGGGGATGTGAGAATGTCGACCCTTTTTGGACGTTTGAACATTGTGTACAATGCAAACATGGGAAAGTACCTTTTCTCTGGGTATCAAAGTGTAATTGGCGCATCTTCTTCACATCAGAGCCTATGTCAGCTCGAACTAGTTGGTCTCTAATATTTTTAGGGCGTCTGTTGCACATTAATACAGGATTGCTGAATTCTATAATGTCTGGATAGGCTCTGTGTAATAGGTGCCAATGGCCACGAATAATGTTCTCTACTTTCTGCAGACTAGGGTGAAAGGTGTGGATAAATGGTATACGCTTGGAAGATTGTATTTCTCGAGACCTGATGCGGGGAGTAGATTTAAATACCGTTTCTGGATAACCCCTCTGTCTGAATCTGTCTGTCATCTCTGAAATGCGTTGTTTGCGAACCTCAGGGTCATGTACTATTCTGTTGATACGCTGAAATTGTGAATGAGGTAATGATTTTTTGGTATTATATGGATGAAATGAGGAATAATGTAGTAAATTGTTGCGATCTGTTGGTTTTCGGTAAAGGTCAGTTGTTAGTATTCCTTTGTCATCTTTTTTGACCTGTGTGTCTAGAAAGTTGATCATTCTGGGATGATAAGAAATTGTGAACTGTAATTCTGGAAAAACTGAATTGAGATAATTATGAAAGCAGTCGAGTGTGTTGATGGAACCAAACCAAATGCAAAAAATATCATCGATATAACGTTTCCAGATAATCACATGTTGCTTAAAGAGTGTGTTTGGATAGAGGTAGGATTCTTTGAAATCCGCCATAAAGGTATTTGCGTAGGGCGGGGCTACGTTTGATCCCATGGCGGTCCCCTGTTTTTGTAAAAAGAATTCATCTTGGAATAAAAAGAAATTTTGGCTAAGGACGAGTTCCAACAGTTCCATACAAAGATCTACTATGTCTGTTTGTATGTTATGTTCTGATAGTAATCTATGTACTGCACGGAGACCTTTGGAATGTTGTATTGATGTATATAGGCTGCTCACATCCCATGTGACCAGTATACTGTCTGTTGGCAGTGGTGGTAGATTGGTAATGAGTTCAAGAAAAGCGGAAGTGTCTAATAGATATGACTTGGTCTGGCTAACAATGGGAGTGAGAATTTTTTCTATGAATATTGAAATGGGAGAGAGTATGGAGTCTGTGGATGCGACTATCGGTCGTCCCGGAGGGTTATGGAGGTTCTGACTTGACCATATTATATAGTTGCTCATAGATACCCTATTAATATTCCATCAAGTGATAACCATCTTAATTCTTATTTCCCTAGGCTTACTGAATCGTCCTAGGACTTCCCTGACATCTGCCGCCCCCTTTTTTTGTCTGTCACATCTCCACTTCCTTACTTTTGGAACGCATATGCGTTCCACCTACTACTTCCTGCCTCTTCTGTGACACGCACAGCCATGAGACCGTGCGTTCCATACCTCGGTCTCTCTGGCTCTTCCGCTTCTCCTCCTCCTTCCGGTGTAGCGCCAGACGCATGACACTTCAAAAGACGCCGGCGGGCGCCTCTGGTCACAGCGCTTCTCTTCTGACACAGCTCTGTGCTGTATTACTCACAGCGCTATATCATTGATCCTCCTCTCTCCTTCACAAGCGGCAGAAGGTAAGGGTATACCTTTAGGACATCAGCAGGCATTATCGTTTATTACATGGAGACATTTAACCACTGGTTATCTATCATATAGCTCTAACTCTCGATGTTACCTTGGTCCTGAAGTATGGTCAGGTTAATGTAATGAGACCCATCTTGTAGTGATAAAATCCTATGTTATGTACCACGCTCTATGCATATATATCATAAGGTTCTTGACATACAACTGTTTTGTCATCTATGTTATCTTATATGTTCTGAGCCAACATTGTTTGTATGTAAAGCCCTCTTATATGTGATCACATTTATATCTGAAAAGATGCCAAGTGCCTGTATTTTCGTGATCCATGCTTGATAGTACAATACTTACCTTTCATGTCTTTGTTTTAATTTTGTAGTCTGATGAAGGCCTAATTGTGGCCGAAACGTCACATTGTACAGAAAGCTGCACTTCTTTGAATATCTAAATAAAAACCCAACCACTGCAAATTACTCGGAGTTTTTTTGCTATATTCAATTGGGGGTGGGAACCCTACTCCGAAGTCACCCACAGTGTGCAAACAAGTTTATATAACAATTAAAGGAGCTATGGGTCGCAACCCACCGCGACAATCGGATAGAGAAAGTGACAATGATGAGGATACAGAAACCACAACGGACCTTCCTATATCCAGGTCCTTTATATCACAGGCTCTCATCAAAGCTCTATACCCGGTCCTAGATGAACTAGCAGAAATAAAGAGAGAAATGCGGCATATAGGTACCCGAGTAGAAAATCTGGAAACCACACAATCTGAGATTATTGATTACACTAAGAAAAATGCAGATGCCCTATCTATCTATCTATCTATCTATCTATCTATCTATCTACAACATATAAATCATCTCTATGACCATCTGGAAGACCAAGACAATAGAGGAAGAAGAAACAATATAAGAATAAGAGGGGTACCAGAAACTGTTGCACTAGAAGCGGTTCCAAAAGCAGTTACAGAAATATGCTCATCACTCCTGGGTGAAGAATACACAGAAACCATAGCATTGGAAAGCGCCCACAGAGCCCTACGCCCGAAACCGAAACCAACAGATCCTCCCAGGGACATTATATGCAAGCTCTTAAATTATGCACAAAAAGAGCTGGTGATGAAAAGGGCCAGAGAATGTTCCAACATTGAGTATGAAGGATCTAAGATATTGCTCTTCCAAGACCTAGACCAAGCAACACTTAACAAGAGACGTATTCTCAAACCCCTTACAGATCAACTGAGGACACAGAAGAATAGCTTTTAGATGGCTCTTCCCCTTCGGACTGATGGTATCATGGAAGAACAAAAGGCTATCAAACCATAAGATAAATCCTACTAAGGCTTCATTCACACGACCGTATTTTGTTTCCGTGTCCATTCCGTTTTTTTTGCGGACCGTATGCGGAACCATTCATTTCAATGGGTCCGCAAAAAAAATGGAAGGTACTCCGTGTGCATTCCGTTTCCGTATGCCCGTATTTCCGTTCCGCAAAAAAGATAGAACATGTCCTATTCTTGTCCGTTTTGCTGACAAGGATAGGCATTGTTACAATGGATCCGCAAAATAAACGGAAACACGGATGCCATACGGAACATCATCCGTTTTTTTTGCGGATCCGCAATTTGCGGACCGCAAAACACATACGGTCGTGTGAATGAAGCCTAAATCATAAGCTATGGGAGTTAATATACCTGATCACACTATAGACTCCCTAAAACAAGGCTTCCCTTTCACATGGACTTCAGACTCAGTCAGACTCAGTCGGATAAATATTACACCAGATTACAAGACACTCTATGAGTCTAACTATAAACCCTTATTAAAAGAGATACCTGATATCTTGAACTCATGGGCTCCTTCATTTATTTCGTGGTTGGGCCGTAAAAGTATTTATAATTCGCTAATCGTACCTAAAATCACTTACTGATTCAGGTATTACCAATAAGATTACCCCGTCAATTCTTCTCTCATATTCACAGAGTTAGTTCTACATATATCTGGGGGGCGAAAAAACCTAGAATATCCCATAAGACCCTACAGTTACCTTTTACCCGTGGAGGAATCAGCTTCCCCTCCATTCATAGATTTTACAAATCAGTACATTTAGCGAGGTTAGTTGAATGGGTCAGAAACCCTCTGCACAAATAGTGGATACCTCTAGAGGAACATTTAATACAATTTCCTTTACTTTACCTAGTTTTCACCGACCCTCAAAATATAGCGAAAATAAAGATCACTGACTCATTAATAGCAGCTACTTTGGGGCTGTGGAAAGACAACACCATAAGAAGCCATTGTGTGAAATTCCCTTCTCCACTATTAAAGTTAAGCGATTGCTTCAGCTACAACAATAAGGGATCTCACTCCCTCCCCCCTCAAATCAAAACTTGTAGTAAGAAGATAGAAGAAATACTAGATGACGACGGTACTATCCCAACACTAGTAGAAATGAGACTTAAACTCCACATTCCTCTCTTAAATACTCTACAATATGAATACATTAAAGCAGCAATAAAATGTAATGTCACAAAGACCCGCAAATCCCCTGAACTATCCGGTTTTGAGAAACTAATAACGCAAAGCAAAACCCCACTAAAGTTGCTTTCCAAAATAAATAGTAACTTACAAGACATAGATTCCCCTAACTCCTTATACTATATAAGAGAATGGGAAAGAGATCTGGGGCAGAAATTCAAGGCAGAGGAGCTAAAAACTATCCTATTAGCTCCTAAAATTACTTCTAGATGTATTAACATACAGGAGAATGCATACAAAATACTATCGAGGTGGTACCTAACACCTGCTAGATTGAAAAAAATATATCCAACGTCATCAGACAAATGCTGGAGGTGCCAGACAAAAGTTGGAGATTACCTCCACATCTGGTGGTCTTTCCCTAGACTGGAGAGTAGTGATGAGCGAATCGAAGCGGCAATATTCGTGATTCGCACAAATATTGCCCGCTTCGGCTCGGCTCGGCATCCCGAGGCAGCACGGACTTGTGATTATTCGTGCGTCACTGCAGGTTTGAAATGCCCGTTTTTTTCAGCCAATCAGCATCAAAGGGAAGCCTGTGGGAACGCCTGCTGTGATGTAACAGCCCCTATACCTCCCCAGCAGTGATTGGCTGGCAGTGACATGTGACCTAAATTTACATAAGGTAGGGACCTGCAGCATCAGCCTCATTGTGCTTTGGGAAGGAGAAGAGACAGACAGTGTTAGCTAGTGTAGTGTGTGCAGCAAGCAGTTAGTTAGGAGTTAGGTTAGGAAGCCCCAACAGTCTTTTTAAAGACTATACTCTGAAGAACAGTATACAGTATATACTGTAAGCCTGTATTCTGTGTAGGATAGGAAGCCCCAACATTCTTTTTAAAGACTAATTGATTCTGTGAAGAAAACTATATAGTATATGCTGTAAGCCTGTATTCTGTGCAGGATAGGAAGCCCCAACAGTCTTTTAAAAACTAATTGATTCTGTGAGAAAAATTCAGTATATGCTGTAAGCCTGTATTCTGTGCAGAGCTGTGCCTGGTACACCTTGTCCAGCCACATAGCTCAAACTATAAACTGTAAACAGATATATTCCTGTGCATGACTGTGCAGTGACTAGGGTATACATTTCATCAGCCTGCTATATACCTCACAGTCTATAGATACCGTATTGATCTGTAGATTCTAGTTTTATTTGCGCAAACTGCGTACATTTTTTTTGGGATAGGTCTGAAAATAATTTTACCTGCATATCTATCTATATTGTCCGTTGAATTTTACTGCTCTGTTATACACGGTGCAGTGAGTTGGGAAAAAAATTTCATCAGCCTGCTATATACCTCACAGTCTATAGATACCGTATTGATCTGTAGATTCCAGTTTTATTTGCGCAAACTGCGTACATCTTTTTTTGGATAGGTCTGAAAATAATTTTACCTGCATATCTATATTGTCTGTTGAATTTCACTGATCTGTAATACACGATGCAGTGATTTGGGAAAAAAAATTTCATCAGCCTGCTATATACCTCACAGTCTATAGATACCGTACTGATCTGTAGATTCCAGTTTTATTTGCGCGAACTGCGTAATTTTTTTTTTTTTTGGGATAGGTGTGAAAAATAATATTACCTGCGTATCTATATTGTCCGTTGAATTTCACTGATCTGTAATACACGGTGCAGTGAGTTGGGAAAAAAATTTCATCAGCCTGCTATATACCTCACAGTCTATAGATACCGTACTGATCTGTAGATTCCAGTTTTATTGCGCAAACTGCGTAAATTTTTTTTTTTTTGGGATAGGTGTGAAAAATAATATTACCTGCGTATCTATATTGTCCGTTGAATTTCACTGATCTGTAATACACGGTGCAGTGAGTTGGGAAAAAAATTTCATCATCCTGCTATATACCTCACAGTCTATAGATACCGTATTGATCTGTAGATTCCAGTTTTATTTGCGCAAACTGCGTAAATTTTTTTTTTTTTGGGATAGGTGTGAAAAATAATATTACCTGCGTATCTATATTGTCCATTGAATTTCACTGATCTGTAATCCCTGGTGCAGTGAGTTGGGAAAAAAATTTCATCAGCCTGCTATATACCTCACAGTCTGTAGATACCGTATTGAATCTTTACAATTATAATAATACAATACTGCTACTGTGCACATGGAGAACCCCAGGGTCAGGGGGAGAGGGGGAAGAGCTGGGAGAGGTGGAAGAGGTGGTCTTCCTCGGGCTGTCTGCGGAGAAGGCGGACGCTCCGAACCGGTATCATGGCGGCTCTCCGGCCCCTCATTAAGCCCAGGATCGTCAAGAAGCGGACGAAGAAGTTCATCCGCCACCAATCAGACCGTTATGTAAAGATTAAGCGTAACTGGTGTAAACCCAGAGGTATTGACAACAGAGCCCACAGGAGGTTCAAGGGGCAGATCCTGATGCCCAACATTGGGTACGGTAGCAACAAGAAGACCAAACACATGCTGCCCACAGGGTTCCGCAAATTCCTGGTCCACAATGTCAAGGAGCTCGAGGTTCTGTTGATGAGCAACAAGTCCTTCTGTGCAGAAATCGCCCACAACGTCTCCTCAAAGAACCGAAAGACCATTGTGGAGAGAGCGGCACAGCTCGCCATCAAAGTGACGAACCCCAACGCCAGACTGCGCAGCGAAGAGAACGAATAAATATCTCTGTGGTTATTTGTGCTAAATAAAAGTTAAATAAACACAAAAAAAAAAAAAATGATCTGTTGCTGTGCCTGATTCACCCAAGTTGAATCTGTCCCATCATGAGAAAGTCCCCCCAAGGAGTCCCCACTGTAACTTGCTTCACTTTCAACTACCTCACCCCCCGACACCTGTGTCTCGCCATTGTCCATCACCTCCTCAGACAACACTGGTAAATCCCCACTGTCAGCACACTGAGACTGCAAAAGGTCTTGCAAATTGGGGCAGAGAATGTTCTGGGGTAGCACATCAGAGAAGGGGTGACTATGGGGTTCCAGGGAGTACGTGACCACATGCAATCTCCATCCAAAAAGTCATACTGAGGCTCACCACCATGCTTTACACTGTAATCTTATTGAAAGACAGACAATCAGGGGTTCACCGCCAGGTTGTCAGGCAGCATTTTAAAGTGGGTCACCATTACCGTGTCCCTGAAAATTGCCTTGGGGTCATCACCAGACTATTGGCCAGATTTAGAAAAAATGGTGCAATTAGGGAGCCTCAGAGGCATCCCTACATGCTGCCCCTGGTGTTTCCTATCCATTTCCAAGGTGTTTCCATCTTTTTCTGAGGTTTTCACATGTTGGGGCAAACTTGACTGTGCAGAACCTTTGGCCCCTGCAAAAATATTCTGATCTCCCATAGACTTTAATGGGATTCGTGATTCGGCTCGAACCCACGAATCCCGCGGAAAATTAGGGCCGAATTCCGAATCCCCGAATATTTTAGGATTCGATCAACTCTACTGGACAGCTATTGAAAATAATTATTCATATATATTTCATCCTTATTTCTACAACCAAAGTATAAAATACCTCAAACTCCAGCAGTTGCCTTGTTGTCACTTCTACCAGGTACTATTCCGACAGATGTGAAAAGTCTTTTTAGAGTCTTACTTGCATGTGCCAGATTACTGATTGCAATTAATTGGAAGTCAGAACCCCCCCCTACAATCCATCAGTGCATTAACAAGGTCAACGACATAGCCCGATTAGAGGAATTGTCCTTCTGGGAACTAAGAAAACATAATAAATATGATAGTATTTGGTCACCTTGGAATAACGAGAAAAAAAGACTAATGATAGATGATACACTCATCCACAGGATCTTCTTACGTCATACCCTTGATATATTATATTATATAAGTAATCCAGCGGATTACTACAAATGATATAAATTAATACAACTTTTCGAGGAATACCCTTGGTTATTTGCACTACCCCTTCCCCTCCTTTCCCTTCCTCCCTTGCACCTTGTTTATACTATTTCAACCAAGTTGACTAATGTTATTTTTCATTTAAGAACACAGACATCAAAATAGAAATACGGTCTTATGGTATGTTACCTTATGAACATGTATGGTCCTCGCCTTTAAGAATAATGTGTTTTAGAAATATAACATTGACCTCTTAACTGTATGTTACAACCTATAAAGATGTGACTATTTTGGACAGAACATGTACAGAAGAAACTATGTTTACTGTACTATGTACCATAATATATTATAGCCTGTGTTGAGGCAATTTGTTGTAATATCTTTAAAAATCAATGAAAAGAATTAAAAAAGAAAAAAAAAGTTTGTGTTGACATTACTGATTATTTTGCCCTTCCTCTGATCCGTCAGAACAAAACCCCCCCAATAAACGGATCCTGTCTGTTCAACATCCGCTTTCATTTGGTTAGAATTTGGTCAGTAATCCATCATAATTGCTAAAGCAAAAAAAAAAAACAACAAAACAGCAGAAGTGGATTCAAAACAGAGATGCCACGTGAATGGAATATTTGTATGTCTTCTGTGTTTTGTACGCACTGCTGTTTTTGGTTCCCAATTATAAGCCAATTCTGATGCAAAATAGGGCCCATGCCATACAGACCTTACACATGCGAAATAGACAGTATCTGTTGTGCATCTCATTTTTCCTTCCTTCTGACAGATCAGAAGAAGGGTCAAATAAATTATAATTTCAACCAGGCCGAAAAGTCAAAATAGTGGCCCAGTCATGAAGTGGGGAGGGTAAGAACAGCATAAGAAGTCCACAGAGTGGCCCAATGACATAGTGGTGAGGTGGCAGCAGCATGAGGAGACCACAGAGTAGTGATATGGCAGCAGCATGAGGAGACCACAGAGTGGCCCAGTGACATAGTGTAGAGGTGGCAGCAGCATAAAGAGACCACAGTGTAAAGAAGTGACAGCAGCATGAGAAGACATTCATAGTAGGTAGAAGTAGCACAGCGTGGGATATCAAATGTCCAGTACCTCTCTCTGTGTATTTGAACGGGTGCACGCAGATCCAGGTCCTGGCTTGAGGATCCCGCAGTAAACCGTATCTTTTGTAGAAATCCGCAGCACTCCAAATAGTTGAATTAACTTGTTGTTTAATTAAACTTCATACAGCAAAAATACAGCAAAGCAGCAACGTTTCGGCTCATAGAGCCTTTTTCAAGCAAGTGAATAGGTGTAATACTCAGCCTTTTATAGGCCTTAATGTGGGTGTCAACAAACATAAGAGGTGTGTGCTACACCTTATGATGTAAACAGTGGTTTTCCAAACATATAAATATATATTATCTCTTTCTAATCAGCAGCATGAGAAGACCACAGAGTAGTGGTGTGGAAGCAGCATGTGGAGACCACCCAGTGGCCCAGTGACATAGTGGTGAGGTGGCAGCAGCATGAGGGGACCACAGAGTAGTGATGTGGCAGCAGCAGGAGGAGACCACAGAGTGGCCCAGTGACATAGTGGTGAGGTGGCAGCAGCATGAGGAGACCACAGAGTGGCCTAATGACAGAGGCAACAGGTGTGGCATCAGGCGGGTGGCAGCATCAAAATAGTAGCTGAGCAGGTAGCCAGAAGAAACAGGTTTTGTCAAAGTGTTGGTGTGGCACCATGGACGATCTAGTCTCATGCATCAGGCATTGGTGTTTATAAATCCTGGCTGATCCATGCCTGATTCATCTTCACAAAAGGTAAGTTTCTCCACATTTTGGGTGGACAGGCGAAGTTTCCTTGGGGTAACTATGGCCCCGCTGCACTAAACACCCTCTCTGATGCCATACTGCTGGATGGGGCTTGTCCAGGGCAAACTCGGCCTGTTGCGGCCACAAATAGAGTTTGGCTGCCCAGTAGTCCAAGGGATCTTCGATTTGGGTGGCAGGGTACAGTCCAAGTATGCCACAACCTGCTGGTTCAGGTTCTGCTCTATGTCTAGCTGATGGTGAGTAATTTCTTCAGTAGGCGGGTTAAGAAAACTGCTCATCAGCGACTCTAGACTTAAGTTGGTCCTGATGGAGCTGGTACTGCTCCTACCCCCCCCCCCAACCTCCAGCAGCCATGGCAGTGGAACGTGAGCACAGAGGGCCCCTCCTGGACAGACTTGCATGAGTATTGGTCATGGTGCACATAGGCAGTGGCCAACTGACTACATAGGATGTCTCAATAGTAGTTCAGTTTGTCCTTCCTTTTAGCAGGTGTGAAAAAGGCCCCCATTTTGGACCGGTAGCCAGGGTCTAACATGGTGGAGAGCCAGAAGTCATCCCTCTGCTGAATGGTGACAATTTGGCTGTCACTACGCAAGTAAGTGAGCATGCATCGGGCCATTTGCTCAAGAGACTTGGAGGGACTCCCTGCCTCCATCTCCACTGCATACTGCCTTACTGTGTTTCTGGGTCCTCTGTCTTGTCTTCCTCATCACCCTGTAGTTCCTCCTCTCCTGTCATCTGTGTAGAAAAACCACCCATTTCTATATGCACTGCTTGTGCTCCAATGTCCTCCTCCACTTCGAGTTCCACCTCCACAGGGCTCACGTGGCCATGAGATGTAATTGCCATGTCTCCTGTACCCTGGCCAGCCAGATTTAGCAGCATCTGTTCAAGGACATAAATCAATGGAATGACGTTGTTCATCTCGTAGTCCTGGTGACTGACAAATAAAGTGGCCTCCTCAAAGAGCATGAGAAAACTGCAGGTGTCACGCATGAGCTGCCACTGGCTAACATCGGAGTTACACAGGGGAGTACCTCTGTCCGTCTGTATCATCAAGAAATCATTTATGGCCATTCTCTGTTTATATAATCCCAGTGCCAACACTATGTTCTTCCCGTTGACGGTCACCATGGTTCATATTTTGAGTTGTTGAGAAGAAAGCCAGGATTTGATTTCTTGGTGAAGGACACGGAGCAGTTCCTCCCCTTTGTGACTCCGTTCGTCCAGGTAAATAAGGTGCAGAATGGCGTGAAGCCGCCGTGCCCTGCACATGTGATACAGTATGCTGGAGAGGCACTGTGAATTGTCCCTGCAGTGGAGGCTGAGGACACGGTTGAGGATGAGAAGGCAAAGGTGGAAATTGTCACAGGACCAACGGCATGAGAACGTGGACGTGGAAGCGTCGCCACCTGTCCAAGTTGCTGGTTTGGCTTGGCAGGAACCACATTTACCCAGTAGGACGTAAAGGACATATATTGTCCTTGCCCATAGTTAAAGCTCCACACGTCGGTGCTGCCGTGCAATTTGGCAGATACCGACAGGCTTAAGCACTAGCCCACCTTCTGTTCTACATATGTGTGCAGGGCTGGTACTGCCTTTTTCACAAAATAAGGGCTTGGGACTCTTCACCAGCCATCAGTTCTCTGAAAGGTGCAGAATCCACCAGTTGGAAAGGGAGGGACTGCAGCAACAGCAAGAGTGAACGCATACTGTTGTCTCTTGGTAATTGCTTTGGTGATGGAATAACGATGAGGAGGAGCAGGAGCATCAGAACCAGCAGATGTTGGGAAGGACTGACAGCTCCCTTCGGCTGAGGTGGCAGAGACTTGACAGCATGAAATTGGGTGCCTGCCACTGGGTGATGCAGTGGTTTCTGCGACAGGCTGGACCACCACATCAGAGCCACGGTTCTCCCAGGCCACTTTATGGTGACGTTGCATGTGTTCACACAGGGAGGTGCCAACATTGGCACCCTGGCCACGTTTCACCTTCTGCCCACAAATTCAGCAAATGTCCATGTTCACCTCCTCCGGCGGCCTAACAAATAATTGCCACACTGCCAAGTATGCCATTTTCCCCCCAACACTCTGCCCTGACTGCCTGCTATCGCTGCCTCTGTGAACCCCTGCACCTCTACTTTCCAGGCCAGTAGGCTCCTGCTAAGTGGGTGGTCTACCCCGGGCACGTTTGGCTCCCGACCTCCCACTGCTGCCACCCTGCTGACTCAGCCATTGCCTCACGTGCAACCTGCCACCCTCTTCTCCTGATGATGATGATGAAGCCCCTAATTCACCCGGCTCCCAAGTGCGATCAGCTACATCATCATCCGCTACTGTCTGCATGTCACTGATGACCCCCTCAACGGTCTCAGGGCCAGGAGCCTAACCGCTCACAACACCTGTTCCCACTCGACGCTCCTCATCACTACTTGCCTGCCTACTGGAGGAATCGGCAGATATCTCTTACGGATCTTGGCTGGACAGTAGCTGCTGACTGTCCTCTAGTAGCTCGTCCTCACTGAAAAGTGGAGTCAAGCCTATGGCATATAATACTTCTCATGCTGAGGGAACTGAAAAGGACAGAGGAAGGTTCAGGACCGGTGAGGGCATAGGGCCTGCTCCCAGGCCATGCCAGCTAAGCGTTGTGTCAGAGGAATCCACCGACTCTTTAAGCACCGCTGGGTTGCTGGTCAAGATATGACCGCTAGATGACACCAGGAGCTCAGGCCTCTCGCTGCGACTCCTGCTGCCACTCCCCCTTCTTCTGCTGCCTGCTACAGAAACATTTTGGTCACTGCCCATTCCCTTTGAAGGACCTGTCTGACATGCTGTATAATAAAAGAATTAAATTAGGCTGTAGTACAATGTTACTTCACCGTTCAACTGCAATTAATATATATATATATATATATATATATATATATATACACATATATAGTAACATAGTTTATAAGGCCGAAAAAAGACATCTGTCCATCCAGTTCGGCCTGTTTTCCTACAAGTTGATCCAGAGGAAGGCAAAAACCCCTGTGAGGTAGAAGCCAATTTTTCCCACTTTAGGGAAAAAAATTCCTTCCCGACTCCAATCAGGCAATCAGAATTACTCCCTGGATCAACAACCCATCTCTAGTAACTATAACCTGTAATATTATTACCCTCCAGAAATACATCCAGGCCTCTCTTGAACTCTTTTAGTGAACTTACCATCATCACCTCCTCAGGCAGAGAGTTCCATAGTCTGACTGCTCTTACCGTAAAGAATCCTCTTCTATGTTTGTGTACAAACCTTCTTTCCTCCAGACGCAGAGGATGTCCCCTCGTCACCGTCACAGTCCTGGGGATAAATAGATCATGGGAGAGATCTCTGTACTGACCTCTGATATATTTATACATAGTTATTAGATCTCCCCTCAGTTGTCTTTTTTCTAATGTGAATAAGCCTAATTTTGATAATCTTTCTTGGTACTGTAGTCCACCCATTCCAGTTGTTACTTTAGTTGCCCTCCTCTGAACCCTCTCCAGCTCTGCTATGTCTGCCTTGTTCACAGGAGCCCAGAACTGTACACAGTACTCCATGTGTGGTCTGACTAGTGATTTGTAAAGTGGTAGGACTATGTTCTCATCACGATCATCTATGCCTCTTTTGATGCAACCCGTTATCTTATTGGCCTTGGCAGCAGCTGTCTGACACTGGTTTCTACAGCTTAGTTTGCTGTTCACTAAAATTCCTAGGTCTTTTTCCATGTCAGAGTTACCAAATATTTTACCATTTAGTATGTACTGGTGACTTGCATTATTCCTTCCCATAGGCATACCTCACATTTGTCAGTGTTAAACCTCATCTGCCACTTCTCTGCTCAAGCCTCCAGTCTATCCAGACTGGATACTGACCTCTGACCTCAATACTGACCTCTGTGGTACCCCACTAGTGACAGTGACCCAATCTGAATATGTGCCGTTAATAACCACCCTCTGTTTTCTATCACTGAGCCAGTTACTTACCCACATGCAGAAATCTAGAGGCTGAAATTCTTGCCCATTCTTCCTTGCAAAACAGCTCGAGCTCTTTGAGGTTGGATGGAGAGCGTTTGTGAACAGCAGTTTTCAGCTGCTTCCACATATTCTCAATTGGATTCAGGTCTGGACTTTGACTTGGCCATTCTAAGACCTGGATACGTTTATTTTTGAACCATTCCATTGTAGATTTTGCTTTATGTTTGGGACCATTGTCTTGTTGGAAGATAAATCTCCGTCCTAGTCTCAGGTCTTTTGCAGACTCCAACAGGTTTTCATCCAGAATGGTCCTGTATTTGGCTCCATCCATCTTCCCATCAATGATGCTGCCACCACCATTTTTGACAGTGGGGAGGGTGTGTTCAGGGCTGATTAGCTGTGTTGCTTTTACGCCAAACATATCGTTTTGCATTGTTTTCAAAAAGTTCGATTTTGGTTTCATCTGACCAGAGCACCTTCTTCCACATGTTTGGTGTGTCTCCCAGGTGGCTTGTGGCAAACTGGAAATGAGACTTTTTATGGATATCTTTGAGAAATGGCTTTCTTCTTGCCACTCTTCCACAAAGGCCAGATTTGTGAAGTGTTCGACTGATTGTTGTCCGACAGACAGACTCTCCCACCTCAGCTGTAGATCTCTACAGTTCATCCAGAGTGATCATGGGCCTCTTGGCTACATCTCTGATCAGTCTTCTCCTTGTTTGAGATGAAAGTTTAGAGGTACGGACAGGTCTTGGTAGATTTGCAGTGGTCTGATACTCCTTCCATTTCAATATGATCGCTTGCACAGTGCCCCTTGGGATGTTTAAAGCTTGGGAAATCTTTTGGTATCCAAATCCGGCTTTAAACTTCTCCACAACAGTATCACGGACCTGTCTGGTGTGTTCCTTGGTCTTCATGATGCTCTCTGTGCTTTAACCCTTATACTCCCAGCGCTGTACATGTACGGAGGTGGGGTGATGCGGGAACATGGCGCTCGCTCGCACGTGCGGCGGGCGTTATGTCTGTTTGAAACAGCAGAGACTTGCCCCTACTTACCGATGTACCCGATCGGTTCGCTTCCGGGTGTCCCACGCACGCCCCCCTGTGGCTATTCAGGGCACCTGTGGTGGGTTTGAATGCTGTAAATCTAGCTGATGAGGTTTACAGCTTTCAATGTGCAATTCTTAGGCTAAGAAATTAGCAAAAGGGATATTAAATTCAGGATTTAAAATCCCTGATTGGTTAAAAAATAAAAATAAAAACAGGATCTATTTTCTCATATGTGAGCCTTAAAATAATCACAAAAAATAAAAAAATAAAATTAAAAAAATATATAAAAAAATATAAAAGTTTAAATCACCCCCCTTTCTGTATAATTAAAAAATAAATACCTAAATAACAATAAATATAGACATCATTAGTATCACCGCGACCGAAAACACCCGTACTTTTAAAATATATCAAAAAAAAATTTCCAATACGGCGAATTGCGTGACAAATGGCTGATTCACTTTTTTTGTCGCTTTTTTTTTCTAAAAAAAAAATTAAATAAAAAGCGATCAAAAAGTCATACACACCCCAGAATGATATTAATAAAAAGTTCAGATCACCCCGCAAAAAATGAGTCCCCATACAGCTCCGTACATATAAATATAAAAAAGTTATAGGGGTCAAGATATGACGACCAAAAAAAATAAAAAAAGATTTCCAACTTTATAATTATTTTATCACTATCAAAACACAAGAAAAAATATACATATTAGGTACCTGGTACCTGGTACCATATTAGGTAACTGGTCAGTTTTTATGAACATTGAACGCCGTAAATAAAAAGCCCTTAAAACTGTAGCGGAATTGCGGTTCGTTTTGCAATTTCACCCGATTTGGAATTTTTTTCCCGCTTCCCACTACACCATATGCAATATTAAATGGTGGCGTTGGAAAGTACAACTTGTCCCACAAAAAATAATCCCCCATACAGCTATGTGAACAAAAATATAAAAAAGTTATGGCTCACGGAAAATAGGGAAGAAAAATGAAAACGCAAAACTGAAAAAACCTCTGGTACTGAAAGGGTTAGACAGAACCCTGAGACTATTTCAGAGCAGGTGCATTTACGTGGAGACACAGGTGGATTCTATTTATCTTCATCAGTCATTTAAGACAACATTGGATCATTCAGAGATCCTGAATGAACTTCTGGAGTGAGTTTTCTGAACTAAAGTAAATGGGCCGAATAATTTTGCACGCCCCACTTTCCAGTTTTAATATTACAAAAAAAGTTTAAATGATCCAATAAATTTCGTTCCACTTCATAATTGTGACCCACTTGTTGTTGATTCTTCACCAAAAATTTAAAATGTTATATATTTTTGTTGGAAGCCTGAAATGTGGCAAAAGGTTGAAAAGTTCTAGGGGGGCGAATACTTTCGCAAGGCACTGTAACAATCACAATTCACTGTAAAAAGGGTGATGGGACGTACATATATTTTCTTTTTCTACACCATGTAAATGGCTGTAGTACAATTATGACATATATTTTCTCCTTTTTTTCCTATTTCTACACCCCCAAAAAAGAAATATCACAATACACAGCAGAACAGTTAATGGGCTGTATATATTTCTTTTATTTACACCAATTAACTGCCTGAATTTTTCCATTTTTTTCCTATTAATACACCCCCCAAAAAGTAAAACAATCTAAAATCAACAAAGGACAGCTAATGGGACGTACGAATCTATCCTATTAATACACCCCGTAAATGGCTGTAGGTCAATGTAACTTCACCGCTGAACGGCAATTATGACATATATTTTTCCCTTTTTTTTTTCTAATGATAACGCCCCCACCCCCCAAAAAAAGTAAAACAATGTAAAATCAACACAGAACGGCTAATGGAATTACGTAGTGATGTATCATATAGTGCAAACAACCTAAAAGCAATTCTTTTATAGTGTAGATGATGCCTCCCTATCCTTTCTGTGCATAATCTTTCCCTGAACTTGTAAATCATTTTTCCAGCACAATTAAGTCTTTCCTAGCACTTTTCCTAGCGCCTGCTTACGTCTCTCCCTTCACTAAGCACACTGGAAAATGTCAGAATCCAAAATGGCTGAGGGTATTTATAGGGTTGTGACATCACAGGGGCTGGCTGGCTGCTGATTGGCTGCATGCATGGCATTGTGGGTGATCCCTTGTTCCCAGAGTTCTTTGCTCCATGTCCTAACATGTGCAGCAGCTACCACGAAGCGTGAGGAAATTCGGATTCGGTGCGAATAAAATTTTTTCTGAAATTCGGATCGAATTCTACTTCGTCAACTTCAATTCGCTCGTCTCTTATTCTCATCACTAGCTCTCCCCAGTGGAGCTCACAATCTAAATTCTCTGTCAGTATGTCTTTCGGGTCTGGGAAGAAATCAAAGTACCTTGAGGAAACCCATGTAAACATAGGGAAAACATATAAGTTGCATGCAGGTAAAGCAGAGATCTCAAACTCGTGGCCCTCCAGCTGTTGTAAAACTACAATTTCCATCATGCCAGGAGAGCCTACAGCTATTGGGGCATGCTGGTAGTTGTAGTTTTACAACAGCTGGAGGGCCACGAATTTGAGATCTCTGAGGCAAAGGATAGCCAAAAAGATGGATTCCAAACACAGGTGAAGTTGTATCTGTCTTGTACACTTTGTCTCCTTTTATTATCCACTACTATTCTTTGCTTCCAGAACTGCATGCAGAAACCTGACTGGGTGGTGTAACGATATGTGTGTGCTTCTAAATGAAACCTTATCTGTTTTGTATTGTATGAGACTTTGTGTGTGTTTACTGCCAGTTAATTGATGAGTTTTAATGTCATAATAAAGTATCAGCTTTAAAATAAATTACATCGCTTTCTCTTTGTGTTCCCCTAGGGTTGTGGCAGAGAATGACTTTTTGCACAGTCTTCTAAACAAAGTCACATCACTTAAAGGAGACAGCGGTGGACAAGGTGAATGAATGTTAGCCTGCTTTGAAATGAAATACGTAATGTCACTGAACAATTGAGATTACTGCAGTTACTTAGATTTTGTTAAAAAAAAGTTACACTGTACTGTACATTTTCAAATCACAAACATTATCAGTTGCACCTCAGTCTTATAGAGGACCTTTCATGGTTTCTAGTTAGTGTAGTTAAATACTTAAGTCCCCCCTGTACTTTTCACGCTCCGTATGTAAATACTGAGCATCGGAACAGGGAGGAGGAGATGCCAGGGTTTCTCAATGGGTGTCTCCTTCTCCCTGGCTATCCCGTGATCCAATCACAGCGGAGAGCATCACAGAGAGAAGGTGACGCCCATTGAGAAACCCTGGTGTCTCCTCCTCCCTGTTCCGATGCTCAGTATTTAAATACTGAGTGCGAAAAGTACAGGGGGGCACAGAGGGGCATAGGAGAGCTAGTTTTAAAAAAAACAGGCAGGGTGGCAGCATCAGCGGGGGATACCCGGGAACCAAAGGAATTTAACTACACTCACTAGAAACCATGAGAGGTCCTCTTTAATACTGTACATATTAAATTATTTGGTACTGGGTAGGAAGCAAGTTTTCTCTTTTTATTTTTTCTTCATATCTTAATAGTTTAACCCCTTCTTTTTTCACATTTTATTCCCAATTTTTTTAGGTGAAGTGACAAAAGGGCAATTTGACCATTTTGTTCTTTATTTGATTATTAATATGGGGGAGTGATTTGATTTTTTTTTTTACATTTTTCCAGATATTGAAAAAAAAAATCCCCCCTCCCTAGAGGACTTGAACATGCTTCTAACAATAGAGTGTAATGAATTATCATTATATTCAATGGAAAATTAGTTATGTTTCTATGAAGCTCTGCTCCCCCCCCTTCTCCCTTCAGTCAGCGCTTTGTGGCCAGGGGCAGGGGTGCACATAGCCTTTCTGCTGCCTGAGGCAAAAATGGAAATGGCACCCCCTTCCCCTACCAAATTCTGAACCTAACTCCTTGCTTCAAACCCTACTGTTAAAAGGGTTATCCAACATCTAAAACATGACCCCCAATGCCCAGACCCCTCAAATGGATTATACTTACCGCGCTCCACTGCACCCGCATTGCTCCTGATCCCCGCACGGCCGCCACTGCATTTCCCAATGTGGATCAAAACATCCGGTGATGTTGGGAGGAAGAGCCTCCCTAGCATCACGGGTGAAGATAGGCAAGCTTGTCCGCGTCACAGCCTGCTATTGCAGCAGGTGCTGGGGAATGGAGTAAGTAAGTAAGTTTAATCTATATGAGGGGCATGGGCATTGGGAGAGGGGGGTCATTATAGGGGTTAACCCCTTTAAAGACCCAGGTGTGAAAACATTACACAGGGTTATATTGGATTCAGTGGCAGATTGGCCATAGACCTTTCAGGGAAATTTCCCGGTGGGCTGATGCACATTGGGCCACCTGAGCCCTTCCTCACAGCTGGCCGTTGGAAGTTTTTGAGGATGTATTTTGTGCTGCTGGCAGTATTTTGTGATGGATTATGGTATTTGGCTCTGTTGGGGTGGTATAATGTGCCACAATATGGTATTGCTGGCCCTACCTTTCATCAATTTGGACCCAACTACAAAACAGGGCCACTTTTAGTATTTTTTCCAGGGCCACTTTATATTCCCAGTCCGTCCCTGAGTGGATTACTGGCTCACCACCCTGAAAAAATGAATATGCTATACCTTTCGACCCATAGACCGTGTATGAAAGACTGTAGAACGGTAGGTATGCAAGTGGGATTATATGGTTAAAAAAATTCAATTTATTAATATCTCATTAAAAATAGGTGTATAGAGGTAAACATAAACAGTAAAGGAATATATATAAAACCAGTAGCGTTATGTCTTAATCCTTGTTCGGCTCTGAACTGAAAACTCTTCAATATTAAAATCTGTTATAAAATAGTGCTTGGCAGCATGCATGTATTCTTAGAAATAGGAAGCCTGCAGTGCCTTAACAGTATATTTACAGTATAAAGAAAACCACATATAATTAGCAAATAGTTCGCACCATATAGTCAGTACTATATAGTTAGTAGCTGGGTGATTTGTGATAAGGTAATGTTTTGACAGCAATTACGGGTAATGTTTCAACCGCAAGGTTAAATGTTTATCTGTGGATCAAAGAAGTGCATGAATGTGCACAAATATCCCTCTGTTAACTTCAAACATTAATGGCACCTTCACACTGGGTGTACTTATCAATAATTCTTGGAGCAATACTAATATAAATAGTTTTTTTTGATGACCAGTCTGTATATGAGCAAAAAACAGGTATTTGATTTATGTCCAGTAAAATGCAAATAAGTGCAATATTATGCTCATCAAAAGTTTCATATATAATATACTGTGGATAAATATACCTTATTTCTAGTTCTAGTAGAAACTTCCGCTTGCTCTGTCCACTCCCGCTGCCTGGTGTTACACTGTTCTTTCCTAATCATGCGCGTCTGCAGATCGCGCTCTTTTACAGTGTTTTTAGGCTTCCTCTATTGTTTTTAATGGTATTGTTCTATTGATTTTAATGGTATCTTTCATATCCCTGTTCTTTTCTCTTTTTCTTTTAAAATTCTTTTTATTATTTTTGGGTAAACAAACAATCAACAATAGTTTGGTATTCCATCAAACATACATTACAGTCACTGTAGTACTCATGACTGCACCAAAAATACTGTTTCAGAAAATTAAGGAGAAGACTGATTTAGTAAGGTGCAACTGTAAATTATTGACAGTCAATAAACCAATACATCCAAACCAATAACAATTAGCAGGATGAGGGAAGTGGGGGAGAGGGGGGTAACCAGGTAAGATCAGGTTAATGGGGTGGAAAGGAGAGGGAGTGGGTAAAGTGTAGTGTAAGTGAAATATCTAGTTATTTCAACTCGGTGGTGAAGGGATACTCCAATCTTGTTTATGAGTTAACTGTGTTGCCTGCCGGACTGCAAATCCGTCCTTTTTACTAGATGAACCTTATGTATCCAATTTGTGTGTTCCTAAATAGGGGCACAGATCTCAACCTCTCATACCTCTGTTTCTAACCTATCTAAGAAGGGTTTGGAGTAACACCGTTTCCTGATGATTGTGACTTTGTCCAGGGATTCCAAATCTTAATGAATTTTGCACGACTTCTACATTCCCAGTGGAAAAGTTCTTCTAATCTGGCCACATCTTTTACTTTGGTCAACCATTGTGTAATGGAAGGAGCTGTCTCCGATTTCCAACTTTGCGCGATAAGTAAGTGTGCACATGCTAATAATGGTCTAAACAAACTTTTCGTGTCAAATTTAATCTTCGGGGATAGTAAAGAAAGCAAGGCTATGGCAGGTGAGAACAGGAAATCTATATCCCTAATCTCACATATTTTCCTAATATTAAGAAACACCTCCTTCCAGAAACTATAAATTTTGGGGCATGTCCACCGAATATGAAGGAAACGCCCTGTATGAGTCATGCAACGCCAACACTTATCTGATGCGGTGGTGTACATTTTCTTTAATCTATCAGGGGTGAGATACCACCGTGACAGAATTTTGTAAGCGTTTTCTTGGATAGTAATACATCTGGATGTTAACCTTGGGGCTATCAAGATATTTTTTAGCTCTATGGTGGTAAACTTCTGTCCCAGATCTCTCTCCCATTCTTTAATATAGTAAAGAGAATTTGGTAATTCCAAATCTTATAGATTCTTGTTCATTTTTGACAAAAGCTTGGTGTGAGGTCTGCTCTGAGACAAAAGCTTTTCAAACCATGAGAGATCAGCAGATTGTCTTTTTTGCAATGTATTTTTTTAAGTGCTAATTTTATGTGCTCATATTGTAACATATTCAGATGTGGAATTTGTAATTTCGCTTTCATTTCCATTTGGTTCGGAAAAGTACCATCATCATTTAATAATTCTACCACTTTTTTGGTACATTTTTGTACTTGGGTAGGTAACGACTGGAAACCTGGGTCAATCGAACAAAAACCATCCCTAAATTCCATCAGGGGAGAGGGGTATTCAATACATAAATTCCTGATTAGAGATGAGCGAGCACTAAAATGCTCGGGTGCTCGTTATTCGAATCAAATTTTTCCCGATACTCGGGTGCTCGTTTCGAATAACGAACCCCATTGAAGTCAATGGGAGACTCGAGCATTTTTGCAGGGGACCGGGGCTCTGCCTAGGGAAGGTTGCGTGAAAACCTGGAAACCTCAGAAAATGATGGAAACACCACGGAAATGGACAGGAAACAGCAGGGGCAGCATGCATGGATGCCTCTGAGGCTGCCTAATCGTACCATTATGCCAAATTCTGGGCAACAGCCTGGTGGTGACCCTCAAGTCAATTGTGCTGACCCAGACCAAGATGGGGAAGGCACATGTGCTGGCACATGTTAGGAAAGCACCCAACTAGGTGCAACGAAGGTCCATCACCGCCTGCAGGTGACACCACTGCTCATGCTGGCACTGCTGTGCTATCCCCCGCCCCCCGACGCAGGCATAAGCCTGACACAGCATGGTGACAGCGTAGTGACACCAGCAAGTGACCAAGTTAGATTGAGGTGGCAGGTGAAGCACCCAAAAATTTAGCCTGACACAGCATGGCAGTGACACCACCAATTCCTTAGTCAGACTGAGATTGCAGTCAAATGTCTGTAGGTGAGCCTCCCAAAAATTTGTTTTGGAGTGTCCGAAGTTGACCCTCCTAAAAAAATAGTTTTGGAGTGTCTGTAGTTGACCCTCCTGTAAAATATTTTTTTGTTTTTCCTGTTATTAGTTTCTGTACAACCCATGGCTGGCATCAGGGGCGTAGCTAGAACTGACTGGGCCCCACAGCAAAATTTTGTATGGTGCCCCCCTTCATGACTATCCTGGCATCCTATATGTGCATATGTAAGGGAGAGTTCACAGGGCGGGGGGCACAGTACAAGGCAGGGGCACAGGACAGCATAGTGGGCACATTGCATTATAGGGCGTACAGTACAGGGCAGGAGGCACACACTGTGTAGCATGGGGGACACAGTACAGGGCAGGGGGAAAAATACAGCACAGGGGGTACAGTACAGGTCAGGGGGCACACAGTGCAGAATGGGGGGCACAGTACAGGGCAGGGGGCAAAATAGAGCATAGGGGGTACAGTACAGTGCAGGGGCACACAGTACCGGCCTGGAGGGCACGCACAGTACAGCACATGGGGCACATGGCAGCATACGAGGCACAGTACAGGGCAAGGAGTACAGTACAGGATAGGGGGCACAGTACAAAGCAGGTGGCAAGATACAGCATAGGGGGTACAGTACAGTGCAGGGGCACACAGTACAGGCCGCAGGGGGGGGGGACGCACAGTACAGCATATGGGCACATGGCAGCATACGGGGTACAGTACAGGGCAAGGAGTACAGTACAGGATAGGAGGCACACACTGTGCAGCATGGGGGGCACAGTACAAAGCAGGGGGCAAGATACAGCATAGGGGGTACAGTACAGTGCAGGGGCACACAGTACAGGCCGGGGGGGGGGGACATGCACAGTACAGCATAGGGGGCACATGGCAGCATACGGGGCACAGTACAGGGCAAGGAGTACAGTACAGGATAGGAGGCACACACTGTGCAGCATGGGGGGCACAGTACAAAGCAGGGGGAAAGATACAGCATAGGGGGTACAGTACAGTGCAGGGGCACACAGTACAGGCCGGGGGGGATGCACAGTACAGCATATGGGGCACATGGCAGCATACGGGGCACAGTACAGGGCAAGGAATACAGTACAGGATAGGAGGCACATGCTGTGTGGCATGGGGGCACAGTACAGGGCAGGGGGAAAAATACAGCATGGGGTACAGGGCAGCATAGAGGGCACAATACAGCACAGGGAGTACAGGGCAGGGGGCACACATAGTGCAGCATAGGGGACACAGTACAAGGCAGGGGGCACACACAGTGCAGTGCAGGGGGCACACACAGTGCAGCATAGGGGGCACAGTACAAGGCAGGGGGCACACACAGTGCAGCATAGGGGGCACAGTGCATTATAGGGGTACAGTACAGGGCAGGAGGCACACACTGTGTAGCATGGGGGGCACAGTACAGGGCAGGGGGCAAAATACAGCATAGGGGGCAGGGGGCACGCATAATACAGCATAGAGGGCACAATGCAGCATAGGGGGTACAGTACAGGGCAGGGGGCACACATAGTGCAGCATAGGGGACACAGTACAGGACAGGGGTCAGAATACAGCATAGGGGACACAGTACAGGGCAGGGGGCACACATAGTGCAGCATAGGGGTACAGTACAGGGCAGGGGGCAGAATACAGCATAGGGGGTACAGTACAGGGCAGGGCAGGGGGCACACATAGTGCAGCATAGGGGACACAGGGCAGGGGGCAGAATGCAGCATAGGGGGTGTAGTACAGGGCAGGGGGCACAAACTTACCACTGTTGGTCAGGCTGGCAGTGAGTCGGAAGGTCTGCTGTATTGGCTGGCTGGCAGGCTGCAGCAATGCCCAGATGGCTGAGACAGCGCTGCTCTGGGTTGCTCCTGCTTCCTGGATGTCTGTTACAGCCAGAGCAGGAGGTCAGCTGGCACTACAAGGGAGGTGGAGGGGCAGGTAAGAGAGGCAGCCTGACAGGCAGGCAGGAGTGCAGAGGATCACATGCAGGGTCCACATGGTGCTTCTGGAAGTCTGGGAGCGGGCCCTGTTTGTGACTGAAGTATTACTTGAAAAGATTGGTGGAGCAGCAGCTTCCTCTCAATGCTCCTCCACCAATCAGATTCCCACCCCTGGAAAGAGAGAGAAATAGAAATATTACCCTGCTGATTTGCCACATCCCTGCTACTGCTCCAGCGCCCCTGCTGAGCTCGGGCCCCGAAGCAGTCGCTTCCCCTGCTTCCCCTATAGCTACGCCGCTAGCATGGTGGGAATATATAGGTTTGCTTCACAGACGGTCCACTGCACCGTTACATTTTCTTCATCAATGCCAATTACTTTTTCACCAACTGTTGTATGGCAATGATAAAGGGGAAGGTGAATCCACTGCCGAAGAAAAGTGTTATCCTCCTACAAGTCTCCACTTGTTCTCAATTGAAAAGGGGATGTTCTTGCCGTGGCCTTCCTCATAGTGGCCGCTTCTGCGGACTACAGAGGTGGTGTACCTACGGACAGCCTGACCGAACATGATGGCAGACGGGGAGACACTCCCTCATGTAAAATTGTTTTTTGAGTATCTGTATTTGACGCTACTAAAAAATTTATTGGAGAGAGGGCCTGTAGGTGGTAAACATTGTTTGTATAGAGCGCCAGTTGGCCCTCAGAAACATTGCCTGTTGGCTCAGCGTTTCTGTGCGAAGAGGAGGAGGAGGGGTTGGAGGAAGAGGCATAATAAGTCTGAGAAACCGTGACCGAGGTAGGCCCCGCAATCCTTGGTGTGGGCATTATATGAGTGGCCCCAGGGTCAGACTCGATCCCAGCCTCTACCAAGTTAACCCAATGTGCCGTCAGGGAGATATAGTGTCCCTGCCTGCCAGCAATTGTCCACGTGTCCGTGGTTAGGTGGACCTCATCACTAACCGCTTTGGTCAGGGCACGGATGATGTTCTGTGACACGTGCTGGTGTAGGGCTGGGACGGCACATCGGGAAAAATAGTGGCGGCTGGGGACCAAGTACCGAGGGACAGCCACCGCCATCAGGTTGCGGAAAGCCTCAGTCTCTACTAGTCTATAGGGCAGCATCTCCAGGCTCAACAATTTGGAGATGTGGACGTTTAGGGCTTGGGCATGTGGGTGGCTGGAATTGTATTTGCGCTTGCGCTCAAATGTCTGCTGCGCTGGGACACATTGTTGGAGGTTGTGGAGGATCGTACAGGTGAATGGGTGGTTGTAGGGCGGGAGGCGCTCGTGCCGGGGTCCTGGGCGGGGGGTGGATTCGCCGAGCCAGCATTTGACACAGGGGAAGGGGTAGTGGTGTGACCCGCAGGAGATGAACGGCCTTGGTTCCACTGAGTCGGGTGTTTAGCACTCATATGCATGCGCATGCTGGTAGTGGTTAGGCTTGTAGTGGTGGCTCCCCTGCTGATCTTGGTGTGACACAGGTTGCACACCACAGTCCGTCGGTCATCCTCACTTTCTTTAAAAAACCTCCAGACTTGCAAACATCTAGGCCTCGGCACGGGAACTTGACTCCGTGAAACAGTTGCTGATCTACCTGCTCTGGCCCTGCTTCTCCCTCTGGCCACCCCACTGCCTCTTCCAACCCTGTTCTGGTGCTGCACTTGCCTCCACTTCAGAAGCACTGTCTTGAGTTGGATTACCAACCCAGCTCGGGTCAGTCACCTCATCATCCACCAGCTCTTCCTCCGATTCCTCACTCTGCTCCCCCCTCCAACTTACTGCCCTGACAACGTCACTGTCTGACAACCGTGTCTCATCATCATCATCCGACACCTCTTCACGCACTACTTGCACTAATTCCACACTCTCATCACCCACAGACTGCGACAGTTGGAAAACTTGGGCATCGGGACAGAGCAACTGCTCAGGCAGCTGAACCTGAGAAGTGGTTTGTGACTCTGGGAAGGGTCCAGAAAACAGTTCCTGAGAGTATGCCGGATCGCATTCCAAATTTTCCTGGAGGGGGCAGACTGGGGGGAAGGAGGTTGAGGTGGAGGAGCCAGAGGTCTGCTCCCTTGGGTAACGTGGGTGGACTGCGTGGAAGACTGACTGGTGGACAAATTACTTGAAGCATTGTCCGCAATCCACGACATCAGCTGTTCGCACTGTTGTGGTTTCAACAGTCCTCTACCACGTGTCCCTGTAAGTTGAGACATGAAGCTAGGGAGTGTAGCTCTGCGGCGTTCCACTGCTCCCTCATCAGCAGGTACTGTCTCACCCTGCCCAGGACCACGGCCTCTGCCCCCTGCAGTAATTGAACGCCCACGCCCTCGTCCTCGACCCTTAGCCCTTGGGTTCAACATTTT
>ONZH01026986.1:0-65135 GCA_900303285.1 Rhinella marina | reverse complement strand
ATGTACTTAAAGGGTTTTTTTCCAGAAGTATAACGTTTATGAACTATCCTCAGGAGAGGTCATCAATATCAGATCCATAGTGGATGCAGATACAGCCATCTACACTGCTGCCGCTCTGAGGTGACCAAAGCCAGATTTGTCGACACGCAGAAGCTGACTAAGATATAGAGGGAGCTGAGATTCTCCTAGTGTTATGGTGGCGGTCCATGCCCAGCTCCGCTCCTCCCGGTGGGTGTGGTTGCTGCTTTTCTCACCGCTCCACAGTTGTAGGGATCCGGTCACACCAGTCTACCTATCTCCCTGGCCAGTAGGCCCAGATGCCTAAGTAATGCTGTTCTCCATCTGCTGCTCTAGGCAGGCTGAGGCCTACTTCCAGCTGGCAATGCCTCTCTCATCTCTGCCTGTAGGCCCTATGCACATGCTTTCTGTCTCTTAAAGGGCCAACGCATGTGAACCTTGATCTTCCTCAGCCTCTGGCTGGCCCCTCCTGGGGTATATAAAACACCTTTCCCTGTGGGAAGATGGATGAGCGTTTCTTGTTAAGGTGTGCTGTTACACATTTGTCTGCTCGTGTTCCGACTTCTGCCTGTTTCTTGGATTTGTCACTTTGCTTCCTGACCTGACCCTTGCCTGATTTCCATACTGAGCTGTGAACCCTGACCTCTTATTGTTTATCATATTGCAGGTAATCTACTTGCCCTGTCCTCGGCCTGTCCCTGACTATGGTTTTGCCGGATCCCATGGTGCACCGCGCTGGTGTCTCTTGACCCCCATGGGCCATCTGTCACTTGAACAGAGACTACTTTGACAGGTAAAGGCCTGGTCTTTCCTCTCCGGCAGATTCCAGTACTGGGGTTAGAGGGTGAAGACCAGGGGAGCCGCTTCGCTGACGCCCTTAGGAGTAGCCCCAAAGTAAATCTGTTCAATTGAGACAGTCGGCTTTGTTGAACCTAGTAGTACCTAAGAGTTAAAAAATACTGTTCCGCTCGCCTTGTCAAACAGTTGCTACCATTGCGGAGACAGCAGTGAGAAGTTCTTGTTTGGAACTGAAGACTTTTAATAGGCACTCGACCATAAAGCAGGAAATCCTAATTGAGCATCTATTAGTTATGCCTAGTCTTGGGCAGGGACTACCCTCCGGTTTCTCTGCAGAAAAGCGGCCACCTGCCGGGTAGTCAGGTTATCATTTCTTTTACTTTGGATACAGGCCATAGCACCAATACGATTGCAGATAGGTCTCCTTATTACATCAAGATTGTGAAAAAGGAAAAAACACCCTCTTGCGTTCTCCAAAAACCCCGTGCAAATATCATGGCTGTCATGACTGCTCACCTGCATTTCACACATAACTGCAATGCAAATACAGACAGGTCTGTATACACAGTCATAACAACGTAACGCTAACCCCGCTATCCCACAATGCACCCGGACTCACACCTCATTTACTCCCTACTATGCATTCCAGAGCAATATTTCAGGTGCTTTATAAAAAAAAAAAATAAAAAAAAAAGTAAAGAATCAAAAAAGGAAAAGAATAAGAAAAATAAATTGTAGGTGCTGTAAATGTAAACTGCAAAAGTAAAACATGTATATACATTAAAAATAAAAAAATTAAATGTCAAATTACAGTACTTTATATTTATTAAAATACTGTAAAATAAATAAATAAAAAAGGAAAAGGAAACAAATTAAAATAAGTTAATAAATAAGAATCAGATGTCCAATGCTGTTTTTAAATGAAAAAAAATGAAATTTAAATAAATAAAAAATTAACTATTTTTAATTCAAATTTTGCTATGTTTTAATTTAGAGGATGTAAAAAATAAAAATTCTGAAATGAGTTAGAAAAAAATAATACAAAAAATAAACTAAAAATTAATTAATTAAAAAATATATATATATAAACACAAAAACAGCAAATAAAAAAATAAATACAAAGAAAATAAGGGCTGTATTTTTATTAAAGAAGTGGAAGAAAGTTACAAAACGTACTAAATTGGTGTTCGAAAAGTCAATATTTAGGTGCTGTATTTTAAATTAAAAAAATGGAAAAATAAACTTATGGACAAAAACCTAATAAAAATAACAATTTGAAGTAAATTTTTTATTTTTTTTTTTAAAAAGAAGAAAAATAATAAATAAGAAAAATATACAATTTTTGTCTGTCTCCGGGCTGTTTTTTTTTCTTCTTCTAAGAAAAGGAGACAATGATAAATAAATCCAATAATCCTAACGACGAGAACATAATCAGACTCAGAGTGACAAGGTGACCTGAGGATAAATGAACTTTTTTTTCCCGTCGAGACGAGATTTGAAATCATATCTGCTGCGTACATTCCTCAGCTGATTATAAGGGAATTGGAAAGCAAGATTTGATAGAGCGTCTTAAGCTCGCAGCATCAGATAAGTGGCGGCGTGTGATGGGGGAAATAAAATTGTGAAATAAAACAAATTGAGGCTCCTTGTGCATCTCTGGCAGGCGGGAGGCGTAATCCGGGGATGGGGCTGACCCTTTCCAGGGTGTAACTGATAGCAAAGGCTGCAGGGACGACACTTATGGAGAGACAACTGGTTTAGCCTGTGCCCTGTTTGGTATTGATCTATTCTGCTGAACTTCCTCTCTGTGTGTCAGTCTTTACTGTAATTCTGCCATTCTATTCCAGAACCAGGAAGATCAGGATGAACAGGGCTAGAGATGCCCATTCAGATACAGGTGTACATAGAAAGCTTAGGGCCCCTCATAGGAGCTCCACCATTTAGTTTTTAGATTCAGAATTCTGTCCAGATTCATCTCAGAATATTTCTGCACAGGGGGCTCCGGTTTTGGAATTGATAAACGGTACTATTTGGATTGGCTGCAGCCACCACTAGGGGGAGCTCACAGTGCATTGGCAGTGCAGTGCCACATAACAGTGACATCCACAGAGGAGTGACAGTGACATCCACAGTGCCCCCATAACAGTGACATCCACAGTGCCCCCATAACAGTGACATCCACAGTGCCCCCAACAGTGACATCCCAGTGACAGTGACATCCACACAACAGTGCCCCCATGCCCCCAAACAGTGACATCCACAGTTGCCCCCATAACAGTGACATCCACAGTGCCCCATAACAGTGACATCCACAGTGCCCCCATAACAGTGACATCCACAGTGCCCCCATAACAGTGACATCCACAGTGCCCCCATAACAGTGACATCCACAGTGACAGTGACATCCACAGTGCCCCATAACAGTGACATCCACAGTGCCCCCCAGTGACATCCACAGTGCCCCCATAACAGACATCCACAGTGCCCCTAACCACAGTGCCCCCAGTGACATCCACAGTGACATCCACAGTGCCATCCACATAACAGTGACATCCACAGTGACATCCACAGTGCCCCATAACAGTGACATCCACATAACAGTGACATCCACAGTGCCCCATAACAGTGACATCCACAGTGCCATCCCAGTGCCCCCATAACAGTGACAGTCCACAGTGCCCCCATAACATCCACACAGTGACAGTGCCCCATAACAGTGACATCCACAGTGCCCCATAACAGTGACATCCACATCCACAGTGACATCCACCCCCATAACAGTGACATCCACAGTGCCCCCATAACAGTGACATCCACAGTGACCCCAACAGTGCCCCCATAACAGTGACAGTCCACAGTGCATCCACTGCCCCCATAACAGTGACATGCCCCCACAGTGCCCCCCCATAACAGTGACATCCACATCCCCCCATAACAGTGACATCCACAGTGCCCCCATACACAGTGACATCCACAGTGCAGTGACCCCAGTAACAGTGACATCCACAGTGCCCCCATAACAGTGACATCCACAGTGCCCCCATATCCACAGTGACAGTGCCCCATCCACAGTGCCCATCCAACAGTGACAGTGACATCCACAGTGCCCCCATAACAGTGACATCCACAGTGCCCCATAACAGTGACATCCACATCCCCCATAACAGTGACATGCCCCATAACAGTGACATCCATAACAGTGCCCCCATAACAGTGACATCCACATGCCCCCACAGTGCCCCCATAACAGTGACATCCACAGTGCCCCATAACAGTAACAGTGACAGTCCACAGTGCCCCACAGTAACAGTGTGACAGTGACATCCACAGTGCCCCATAACAGTAACAGTGCCCCACAGTGCCCCCATAACAGTGAACATCCACATCCCCCATAACAGTGATCCACAGTGCCCCATAACATGACAACAGCTGACAGTGACATCCATAACAGTGCCCCCCATAACATAACAGTGACATCCACAGTGCCCCATAACAGTGCCACAGTGCCCCCAGTAACAGTGACCCACAGTTGCCCCAGTGACAACAGTGCCCCATAACAGTGCACACAGTGCCCCATAACACAGTGCCCCCATAACAGTGCCCATAACAGTCCACAGTGCCCCCATAACAGTCCACAGTGCCCCCATAACAGTGACATCCACATCCACAGTGCCCATACAGTGACATCCACAGTGACATCCACATCCATAACAGTGACATCACAGCCCCCATAACAGTGACCCCATAACAGTGACATGCCCCCATAACAGTGACATCCACAGTGCCCCATCCACCATAACAGTGACATCCACAGTGTGAACAGTACACCCCCACACATCCACAGTCCCCCATAACATCCACAGTCCCCCAAACAGTGACACATGCCCCCTAACAGTGACATCCACCCATAACAGTGACATCCACAGTCCCCATAACAGTGACATCCACAGTGCCCCCATAACAGTGACATCCACAGTGCCCCCATAACAGTGACATCCACAGTGCCCCCATAACAGTCCACACCACAGTGCCCCCATACACAGTGACATCATACAGTGCCCCCCATAACACATCCACAGTGCCCATAACAGTGACATCCACACCCTAACAGTGACATCCACAAGTGTGCCCCCATAACAGTGACATCCACAGTGACATCCACCCATACACAGTGCCCCCCAGTAACAGTGGACATCCACAGTGTCCCATAACAGTGACATCCACAGTGCCCCCATATCCACAGTAGTGACATCCACAGTGCCCCCATAACAGTGACATCCACAGTGCAGTGCCCCACAGTGACATCCACAGTGCCCCATAACATATCCACAGTGACATAACAGTGACATCCACAGTGCTCCCATAACACCACAGTGCCCCCCACAGTGAACAGTGACATCCACAGTGAGTGACATCCACATCCACAGTGCCCCCCCATAACAGTGACAGTGACACATAACCATCCACATGCCACAGTGCCCCAGTGACATACACATGACATCCACAGTGACATCCACAGTGCCCCCATAACAGTGACAACAGTGACAGTCCACAGTGCCCCACAGTGCCCCCATAACAGTGACATCCACAGTGCCCCCCATAACAGTGAATCCACAGTGCCCCCATAACAGTGACATCCACAGTGCCCCCATAACAGTGACATCCACAGTGCCCCCATAACAGTGACATCCACAGTGCCCCCATAATAGTGCAAACCATTGTGTCCCCATAACAGTGCCATGCCTAATGGTTTCTCCCAATTCGAAAAAAATGCACTGAAACATTGTAACGAGTCCTGCACCTGTGTTAGCTGGACATAATCAGGACGGGTTTTTATTATCTGTTTATTCAAACTTGTTCCCACTTCCAGTAAGCAAGCAGAGATCTTGAACATGGTGATTAGAAGCACAATGTGTATTGTAACCATCTCTGCCATGGGGCTCCCTCTGGTAATCCAGGCCATCAGATCAACAGGGTGAGGATGGCGGAATCGGTACTGACGGATCTAGCAGTAGATCGGGTGGTGCAGGGCTATAGGGTGAGGCGGTGGCAGGACACGGTCCGGGCAGCCTCTGGCAGACGCTCTGTCAAATGTTTGCAAAATGCAAGAAGCAAATTACACACAATATATTGGAGAAGCGAGTGATGGCGCTGACACCGGGACAATGAGCTGTGATTGGCACAGCGCGCCGTCTGGTGTCACTACAACAATGCCACAAGTGCTGATGGCAGGAAAACAATGTATTATTAAACACACAACATCTGCAAATGCCGCCTGATTAACGGAGCCCGGGGGATAATGGCCTAATTACACTGCAGATGGGAAGCCGCGCTGTCTCACTGTGCAGACAGGGGATACAGAGAGAATAGATGGAGCAGATGCAGCAGAGCTGACACTGTTCTGTCGCACAGCTCAAGAGGATGCCATAGTAGATTTACAATCAGAAGCCGCAGTATCTTACTCCTTGAGAAGCACAGTGTTGCTCACAGCTCACTTGCCTTTGTCAGGCTGGCTGGTCTTGGTGACAGACCTGACTTGTCCACAGGTCTTGGCTAGTCTCAGGATGCAGGGGGTGGATGGCTTTCCCCAACCCTAGGCCCGGCTTCCGACTCCTCTGTGAGGCAAAACTGCTTCTCACCCTCAGCCCCAAGGTGGTGCTCCATTATAACTACTGTCACTGACCTCCACTGCTAGCTAGCCACATGCAGGAATCATACTGGTTCTCTCCCACCAGCAATAGCATCTTCCAGCTCACTCTCTGTCTCTGCTGGTTGCACCTCTCTCTCTTAAGCTTTCACCACAAGGTTTGCCTTCACCCCTAATTGTCCCCACTGGGGAATATGCTCCCGTACATGGGAATGCCAGCCGTGTGACCCTCACACAGTGTGATTCCTTATCAACCTTTACGGCTGAGATTGGAGTTACCCTGTAGGCAGAAGTGGACGGAGCAGTACCCCAGTCTCTGCTGCTTCCATAACTCTGTCCACCCCTAGCCACTTGTTATGAGCGTATTCCAACCATGAGAGGCTGAGGAAGGAATAACTCTTTATGGGTGCCACATACCTTGTACCCATGTATGATATGCCATGCTGGCGTGTCCTCAGCATAACGGGCAAAGCTAGTTTCAACCCTGAAGTGCACAAAATGAACTGTTATATAGCACATTCAGCACTGCTACATCTCCATGTTGCTTTATTCTCTGAGTAACTTGGAAAATTCACCAGGGGATGTATTTCCAAGGAGTGGCCACTAGATGTCACTCTGCAGCTAATCGGCACATGGGTCTGTCCTGAAATTCTAGGTAGCTCAACTCTGGATAGTTCTGGATCCGGTAAGTTCTTCATTAGACATATTTATAATACTGGGGTGTAAAAGAAAATGAAAATTTCCAAACGTGGGATCCTCGTGGCGGTGGCTTCTTGTAGAGATGGTAGATGGCAGTATCTCTGCTGTCTACAACTGTTGGTTCCCATAAGAAGCTATGGTCACATAGATGCAGAAGAAAGCTTGAAGACGTAGGGCCCAAAGCCAAATCTGCATCAGGATCCCTCCGAATGTCACTGTATGGAACTATTATTGGAACACTGTATGATCCTATTATTTGAGCACTGTATGGCACTATTATTACAGAACTTTATTATCCTATTATTTAAGCACTGTATGGCACTATTATTTAGGCACTGCATGGCACTATTATTATAACACTTTATGGTCCTACTACTTGGGCACTATATGACACTATTATTTGAGCACCGTATGGCCCTATTATTTGGGCACTGTATTATCCTATTTGCAGTGCACTGTATGGTATAATTAATAAAACACTGTACAGTATTGTTACTTGGGCACATTTGTAATCATATGGCACTTTTATTTGACACTGGATGATAATACAGTATTTAAGAGCACTGTATGGCACTATTATTTAGTCACTATATGATCTTATTTTCAGAGCACTGTATGGCACTATTGTTTGGTCACTATATGATCTTATTTTCAGAGCACTGTATGGCACTATTATTTGGTCACTATATGATCTTATTTTCAGAGCACTGTATGGCACTATTATTTGGTCACTATATGATCTTATTTTCAGAGCACTGTATGGCACTATTATTTGGTCACTGTATAATCTTATTTTCAGAGCACTGTATGGCACTATTATTTGGTCACTATATGATCTTATTTTCAGAGCACTGTATGGCACTATTATTGGTCACTGTATAATATTATTTTCAGAGCACTGTATGGCACTATTATTTGGTCACTATATGATCTTATTTTCAGAGCACTGTATGGCACTATTATTTAGTCACTATATGATCTTATTTTCAGAGCACTGTATGGCACTATTATTTGGTCACTGTATAATCTTATTTTCAGAGCACTGTATGGCACTATTATTTGGTCACTATATGATCTTATTTTCAGAGCACTGTATGGCACTATTATTTTGGTCACTATATGATCTTATTTTCAGAGCACTGTATGGCACTATTATTTGGTCACTATACGATCTTATTTTCAGAGCACTGTATGGCACTATTATTTAGTCACTATACGATCTTTTTTTCAGAGCACTGTATGGCACTATTATTTAGTCACTATATGATCTTATTTTCAGAGCACTGTATGGCACTATTATTTGGTCACAGTATAATCTTATTTTCAGAGCACTGTATGGCACTATTATTTAGTCACTATATGATCTTATTTTCAGAGCACTGTATGGCACTATTATTGGTCACTATATGATCTTATTTTCAGAGCACTGTATGATCTTATTTTCAGAGCACTGTATGGCACTATTGTTTGGTCACTATGATCTTATTTTCAGAGCACTGTATGGCACTATTATTTGGTCACTATATGATCTTATTTTCAGAGCACTGTATGGCACTATTGTTTGGTCACTGTATAATCTTATTTTCAGAGCACTGTATGGCACTATTGTTTGGTCACTATGATCTTATTTTCAGAGCACTGTATGGCACTATTATTTGGTCACTATATGATCTTATTTTCAGAGCACTGTATGGCACTATTATTTGGTCACTGTATAATCTAATTTTCAGAGCACTGTATGGCACTATTATTTGGTCACTGTATAATCTTATTTTCAGAGCACTGTATGGCACTATTATTTGGTCACTGTATAATCTAATTTTCAGAGCACTGTATGGCACTATTATTTGGTCACTGTATATCTAATTTTCAGAGCACTGTATGGCACTATTATTTGGTCACTGTATAATCTAATTTTCAGAGCACTGTATGGCACTATTATTTGGTCACTGTATAATCTTATTTTCAGAGCACTGTATGGCACTATTATTTGGTCACTGTATAATCTAATTTTCAGAGCACTGTATGGCACTATTATTTGGTCACTGTATAATCTTATTTTCAGAGCACTGTATGGCACTATTGTTTGGTCACTATATGATCTTATTTTCAGAGCACTGTATGGCACTATTATTTGGTCACTGTATAATCTTATTTTCAGAGCACTGTATGGCACTATTATTTGGTCACTGTATAATCTTATTTTCAGAGCACTGTATGGCACTATTATTTGGTCACTGTATAATCTTATTTTCAGAGCACTGTATGGCACTATTATTTGGTCACTATATGATCTTATTTTCAGAGCACTGTATGGCACTATTATTTGGTCACTGTATAATCTTATTTTCAGAGCACTGTATGGCACTATTATTTGGTCACAATATGATCTTACTTTCAGAGCACTGTATGGCACTATTATTTGGTCACTGTATAATCTTATTTTCAGAGCACTATATGGCACTATTATTTGGTCACTGTATAATCTTATTTTCAGAGCACTGTATGGCACTATTGTTTGGTCACTATGATCTTATTTTCAGAGCACTGTATGGCACTATTATTTGGTCACTATATGATCTTATTTTCAGAGCACTGTATGGCACTATTATTTGGTCACTATATGATCTTATTTTCAGAGCACTGTATGGCACTATTATTTGGTCACTATATGATCTTATTTTCAGAGCACTGTATGGCACTATTATTTAGTCACTATACGATCTTATTTTCAGAGCACTGTATGGCACTATTATTTGGTCACTGTATAATCTTATTTTCAGAGCACTGTATGGCACTATTATTTGGTCACTGTATAATCTTATTTTCAGAGCACTGTATGGCACTATTATTGGTCACTATATGATCTTATTTTCAGAGCACTGTATGGCACTATTATTTGGTCACTATATGATCTTATTTTCAGAGCACTGTATGGCACTATTATTTGGTCACTATATGATCTTATTTTCAGAGCACTGTATGGCACTATTATTTGGTCACTATATGATCTTATTTTCAGAGCACTGTATGGCACTATTATTTGGTCACTGTATAATCTTATTTTCAGAGCACTGTATGGCACTATTATTTGGTCACTGTATAATCTTATTTTCAGAGCACTGTATGGCACTATTGTTTGGTCACTATGATCTTATTTTCAGAGCACTGTATGGCACTATTGTTTGGCCAATGTATAGCACTGTTATCTGAGCATGGTTACTTGGAGGTGTATGGCACTATTATTGAGGCACATTACTGCACTATTATTTGGGCACTGTATGGTGCTATTATTTGACCCCTGTAGAGCACTGTCACTTGATGATGTATGGCACTATTATTTGGGCACCATAGGATCCTATTTTCAGTGCCCTGTATGGTGCTATCATTTGACCACTGCAGAGCACTGATGATGTATGGCACTATTATTTAAGACACATTATAGCACTTGTATTTAGGCACTGTACGGTACTATTATATGATCATGTAGCGGCACTGTGATCAAGGCTGATTTTCTGGCAAGAAAAAGATCAGGGTCATTATATAACTTGGCATGTCTGACAGTCAATTGGGTGCCAGCGCCATCATGAGCTTTAATGGCTGCCATATTGGATTTCACCCAGCTTTCCCAGAAAGAGATTGGAAGTGATTTACCAAGAATGCCGTGAACAACGATGATGATTCATTTCAGTGTTTCCATTTTATTTTAGGTGAAAATGCCCAGTGGTCAAAGGCAGAGAAAGATATAGTGAACATACTTCCACCACAAACATACTGCACGCTGGTGCAGATCTTAATGGAAGAAATGGCAGCAAATACAGAATAATAATAATAATCATAATAATAAGATACGTAGATGCTTAATCACCAGCCTAATACAAAGAGGCCACACTGACCACCTCATCCCTACAGACAGGTGGCAGTGGGAACGGCCCAGAACACTGCTGGAAACCGAATACAGGTCCTCATTTATTAATACTGTCTAAAAGGATAACAATGTAGTTTTAGACAAACAGCATTAAATGTCAATAGAAGTCTCCCACTGTATATAAATGCTATAGAGAAGACGCATTATACATAAAATGTACCATCACATGTAATATCAGGGGCCCGAGAAAGTTATATTCTTGTACATAGGAGCAGTATTATAGTACTTATATTCTTGTACATAGGAGCAGTATTATAGTAGTTATATTCTTGTACATAGGAGCAGTATTATAGTAGTTATATTCTTGTACATAGGAGCAGTATTATAGTAGTTATATTCTTGTACATAGGAGCAGTATTATGGTAGTTATATTCTTGTACAAAGGAGCAGTATTATAGTAGTTATATTCTTGTACATAGGCGCAGTATTATAGTAGTTATAATTCTTGTACATAGGAGCAGTATTATAGTAGTTATATTCTTGTACATAGGATAGGAGCAGTATTATAGTAGTTATATTCTTGTAGCATAGGAGCAGTATTATAGTAGTTATATTCTTGTACATAGGAGGTAGTATTATAGTAGTTATATTCTTGTACATAGGAGCAGTATTATAGTAGTTATATTCTTGTACATAGGAGCAGTATTATAGTAGTTATATTCTTGTACATAGGAGCAGTATTATAGTAGTTATATTCTTGTACATAGGAGCAGTATTATAGTAGTTATATTCTTGTACATAGGAGCAGTATTATATGTAGTTATATTCTTGTACATAGGAGCAGTATTATAGTAGTTATATTCTTGTACATAGGAGCAGTATTATAGTAGTTATATTCTTGTACATAGGAGCAGTATTATAGTAGTTATATTCTTGTACATAGGAGGAGCAGTATTATAGTAGTTATATTCTTGTACATAGGAGCAGTATTATAGTAGTTATATTCTTGTACATAGGAGCAGTATTATAGTAGTTATAATTCTTGTACATAGGAGCAGTATATAGTAGTAGTTATATTCTTGTACATAGGAGCAGTATTATAGTAGTTATATTCTTGTACATAGGAGGCAGTATTATAGTAGTTATATTCTTGTACATAGGGAGCAGTATTATAGTAGTTATATTCTTGTACATAGGAGCAGTATTATAGTAGTTATATTCTTGTACATAGGAGCAGTATTATAGTAGTTATATTCTTGTACATAGGAGCAGTATTATAGTAGTTATATTCTTGTACATAGGAGCAGTATTATAGTAGTTATATTCCTTGTACATAGGAGCAGTATTTATAGTAGTTATATTCTTGTACATAGGAAAGCAGTATTATATTAAGTTATATTCTTGTACATAGGAGGCAGTATTATAGTAGTTATATTCTTGTACATAGGAGCAGTATTATAGTAGTTATATTCTTGTACATAGGAGCAGTATTATAGTAGTTATATTCTTGTACATAGGAGGCAGTATTATAATTAGTTATATTCTTGTACATAGGAGCAGTATTATAGTAGTTATATTCTTGTACATAGGAGCAGTATTTAGTAGTTATATTCTTGTACATAGGAGCAGTATTATAGTAGTTATATTCTTGTACATAGGAGGCAGTATTATATTAGTTATATTCTTGTACATAGGAGCAGTATTATAGTAGTTATATTCTTGTACATAGGAGCAGTATTATAGTAGTTATATTCTTGTACATAGGAGCAGTATTATAGTAGTTATATTCTTGTACATAGGAGGCAGTATTATATAGTTATATTCTTGTACATAGGAGCAGTATTATAGTTAGTTATATTCTTGTACATAGGAGCAGTATTATAGTAGTTAATATTCTTGTACATAGGAGCAGTATTATAGTAGTTATATTCTTGTACATAGGAGGGCAGTATTATATTAGTTATATTCTTGTACATAGGAGCAGTATTATAGTAAGTTATATTCTTGTACATAGGAGCAGTATTTTAGTAGTTATATTCTTGTACATAGGAGCAGTATTATAGTAGTTATATTCTTGTACATAGGAGGCAGTATTTATAGTTATATTCTTGTACATAGGAGCAGTATTATAGTAGTTATATTCTTGTACATAGGAGGCAGTATTATAGTAGTTATATTCTTGTACATAGGAGCAGTATTATAGTAGTTATATATTGTACATAGGAGGCAGTATTATAGTAATTATATTCTTGTACATAGGAGCAGTATTATAGTAGTTATATTCTTGTACATAGGAGCAGTATTATAGTAGTTATATTCTTGTACATAGGAGCAGTATTGTAGTAGTTATATTCTTGTACATAGGAGCAGTATTATAGTAGTTATATTCTTGTACATAGGAGCAGTATTATAGTAGTTATATTCTTGTACATAGGAGCAGTATTATAGTAGTTATATTCTTGTACATAGGAGGCAGTATTATAGTAATTATATTCTTGTACATAGAGCAGTATTATAGTAGTTATATTCTTGTACATAAGAGGCAGTATTACAGTAGTTATATTCTTGTACATAGGAGCGGTATTATAGTAGTTATATTCTAGTACATAGGAGCAGTATTATAGTAGTTATATTTTTGTATAGGAGGCAGTATTATAGTAGTTATATTCTTGTAAATAGGAGCAGTATTTATAGTAGTTATATTCTTGTACATAGGAGCAGTATTATAGTAGTTATATTCTTGTTACATAGGAGCAGTATTATAGTAGTTATATTCTTGTACATAGGAGTCAGTATTATAGTAGTTATAGTTTATTCTTGTACATAGGAGGCAGTATTATAGTAGTTATATTCTTGTACATAGGAGCAGTATTATAGTAGTTATATTCTTGTACATAGGGCAGTGGTATTATAGTAGTTATATTCTTGTACATAGGAGCAGTATTATAGTAGTTATATTCTTGTACATAGGAGCAGTATTATAGTAGTTATATTCTTGTACATAGAGGCAGTATTATAGTAGTTATATTCTTGTACATAGGAGCAGTATTATAGTAGTTATATTCTTGTACATAGGAGCAGTATATATATAGTAGTTATATTCTTGTACACATAGTATTAGCAGTATTATAGTAGTTTATTTTCTTGTACATAGGAGCAGTATTATAGTAGTTATATTCTTGTACATAGGAGGCAGTATTATAGTAGTTCTATTCTTGTATATAGGAGGCAGTATTATAGTAGTTTATATTCTTGTACATAGGAGCAGTATTATAGTAGTTATATTCTTGTACATAGGATCAGTATTATAGTAGTTATATTCTTGTACATAAGAGCAGTATTATAGTAGTTATATTCTTGTATATAGGAGGCAGTATTATAGTAGTTATATTCTTGTACATAGGAGCAGTATTATAGTAGTTATATTCTTGTACATAGGAGGCAGTATTATAGTAGTTATATTCTTGTACATAGGATCAGTATTATAGTAGTTATATTCTTGTACATAGGAGCAGTATTATAGTAGTTATATTCTTGTACATAGAAGCAGTATTATAGTAGTTATATTCTTGTACATAGGAGCAGTATTATAGTAGTTATATTCTTGTACATAGGAGCAGTATTATGGTAGTTATATTCTTGTACATAGGAGCAGTATTATAGTAGATATATTTTAGTACATAGGGTACACTTTTATATTAGATTTTGTGGACATATTTTGTGGTCACAGGGAACAGGCCACGTGCACACGGTTTATATTTTGTATGGATTTTTGTGCTCAAAATCCAGATGGAAATACCTGCTAAATAATTACATTAAAAATGTTTTTTTTTGCATGTAAAATTGACCTTAGGTATGAAATCCACGTTATGTCAGTTGATTGTGTGTATTTTTATCACATTTTTCATATTTTTCAGTCCAAAGTGTAAACTTTGGGACAGATTCATGTCAGAACAACTGCTCAATTTTGCACACATTGGGTCGGATTCGATATCTAAATGCAGCAAAATCCACACAGAAATCTGTCCTTAATGTCACGTTTGCATGTGCCCTGATTCTTCTCTGATTGTTGCATATTATAATTTTTCATCCTCGTAGACACCATCCATTTTTTCAGCAGTATAATAGTCTCTATGTAACATAGTTATCTATTCAGATAAAGCACAAGTCTAATTTTGCAGCGATCCGCAGCTGTCGGGCCAGACAGATTTGATGTAAGATGGGCATCTGGAAGTTAGATGTAGCCAACACTGATAGTGTTATCTTCGGTGAGGGCCAGGCCAGCACCACTGAGTTTCTCTTCATGGCCGGAGGGAGGGGTTAGGGAAGGGGACAAAGTCTATTTTTGTATGTCCACCCGTGCCCACCCAGTGCCTTGGTCCTTGTTTGTTTCCTGTTGAACAATACAGCCTGAAAGAATTGCTTGGTCGCCTGCCAGGAATAGCTGTGATGTAAGCAGTGAGCACGCTCAGGAGAGGTCACCACTACCATGGACGGGGAGAGGCCCAGAGAGATCGCGTCTCTCATCAACCTCCAATAATTCAGCCATGTTTGGGCAGTGACCAATAGAGACTGGGGGAATAGTTTAATGTGTAAAAGTAATATCTGCTTATAACATGTACAGAATGGGACGTGAACTCAGGATCAGTACAGGATAAGTAATGTATGTACACAGTGACTGCACCAGCAGAATAGTGAGTGCAGCTCTGGAGTATAATACAGGATGTAACTCAGGATCAGTACAGGATAAGTAATGTATGTACACAGTGACTGCACCAGCAGAATAGTGAGTGCAGCTCTGGAGTATAATACAGGATGTAACTCAGGATCAGTACAGGATAAGTAATGTATGTACACAGTGACTGCACCAGCAGAATAGTGAGTGCAGCTCTGGAGTATAATACAGGATGGAACTCAGGATCAGTACAGGATAAGTAATGTATGTACACAGTGACTGCACCAGCAGAATAGTGAGTGCAGCTCTGGAGTATAATACAGGATGTAACTCAGGATCAGTACAGGATAAGTAATGTATGTGCACAGTGACTGCACCAGCAGAATAGTGAGTGCAGCTCTGGAGTATAATACAGGATGTAACTCAGGATCAGTACAGGATAAGTAATGTATGTACACAGTGACTGCACCAGCAGAATAGTGAGTGCAGCTCTGGAGTATAATACAGGATGTAACTCAGGATCAGTACAGGATACGTAATGTATGTACACAGTGACTGCACCAGCAGAATAGAGAGTGCAGCTCTGGAGTATAATACAGGATGTAACTCAGGATCAGTACAGGATAAGTAATGTATGTACACAGTGACTGCACCAGCAGAATAGTGAGTGCAGCTCTGGAGTACAATACAGGATGTAACTCAGGATCAGTACAGGATAAGTAATGTATGTACACAGTGACTGCACCAGCAGAATAGTGAGTGCAGCTCTGGAGTATAATACAGGATGTAACTCAGGATCAGTACAGGATAAGTAATGTATGTACACAGTGACTGCACCAGCAGAATAGTGAGTGCAGCTCTGGAGTATAATACAGGATGTAACTCAGGATCAGTACAGGATAAGTAATGTATGTACACAGTGACTGCACCAGCAGAATAGAGAGTGCAGCTCTGGAGTATAATACAGGATGTAAGTCAGGATCAGTACAGGATAAGTAATGTATGTACACAGTGACTGCACCAGCAGAATAGTGAGTGCAGCTCTGGAGTATAATACAGGATATAACTCGGGATCAGTACAGGATAAGTAATGTATGTATACAGTGATTGCACCAGCAGAATAGTGAGTGCAGCTCTGGAGTATAATACAGGATGTATCTCAGAATCCATACAGGATAAGTAATGTATGTACACAGTGACTGCAGCAGCAGAATAGTGAGTGCAGCTCTGGAGTATAATACAGGATGTAACTCAGGATCAGTACAGGATATGTAATGTATGTACACAGTCACTGCACCAGCAGAATAGTGAGTGCAGCTCTGGAGTATAATACAGGATGTAACCCAGGATTAGTACAGGATAAGTAATGTATGTACACAGTGACTGCACCAGTAGAATAGTGAGTGCAGCTCTGGAGTATAATACAGGATGTAACTCAGGATCTGTATATGTTAAGTAATGTATGTACACAGTGACTGCACCAGCAGAATAGTGAGTGCAGCTCTGGAGTATAATATAGGATGTAACTCAGGATCAGTACAGGATAAGTAATGTATGTACACAGTGACTGCACCAGCAGAATAGTGAGTGCAGCTCTGGAGTATAATACAGGATGTAACTCAGGATCAGTACAGGATAAGTAATGTATGTACACAGTGACTGCACCAGCAGAATAGTGAGTGCAGCTCTGGAGTATAATACAGGATGTAAGTCAGGATCAGTACAGGATAAGTAATGTATGTACACAGTGACTGCACCAGCAGAATAGTGAGTGCAGCTCTGGAGTATAATACAGGATGTAAGTCAGGATCAGTACAGGATAAGTAATGTATGTACACAGTGACTGCACCAGCAGAATAGTGAGTGCAGCTCTGGAGTATAATACAGGATGTAACTCAGGATCAGTACAGGATAAGTAATGTATGTACACAGTGACTGAACCAGCAGAATAGTGAGTGCAGCTCTGGAGTATAATACAGGATGTAACTCAGGATCAGTACAGGATAAGTAATGTATGTACACAGTGACTGCACATATTAACATGATAAATATTAAATGTAATAATATGATATGTATAGATATAATATACTGTAATATTACATTAGTCCAGAGCTTCTATTAGTCCAACAACTGGACAAATCCAGAAGAACAAAGGGTCTGATTTCTGGAATTGGTCAATTTGGTGGGAATCCTGGAATATTCCTTCGTTTTCTAGAGCTTTATTATTGTGACCTCTTCAGTACTTCAGCCTGATGTTGATGCTGTGCACTCTTATATGTATCTTGATTTTCTGCACCTATTACATGAAGGATAGATTGTCTTTTTTACAGTTTGAGTACTGGAGAGAAAACTTCTTGGGATTAGTGGATCCTGGAGGAGAACACTCGGCATCATTACTAGAGGAATGAATGGGAGAGAGTGTTCCTCCGCTGTGTATCCAGGCCGGGCACAGAGAACGCCTTCTCTGCAGTGGAAATTATTCCAAGCAGAATATCTCGGCCACGTACAGTGCACCCTCAGTGTGAAGTCTACATACTGACCTGGACTCAGACACTTCACTTTGGTAATGATTTAGCTTTTCAAAATGCATATAAAATAAGGTATCCAACCATAAGATTAATTATATAAGTGGAGCTCAGTTAAAAAAATAACATGACATTTTATTGCATGGATCAATTTATTTCAAAATAGGGTTGGGGGCGCTGTTGCATTGGAATCTATGGACAATATCTGCGAAATCAAATGGTGTAATGCGGTACTGCAAGTGGCAAATTTACTACTTTACAATTTGATTTAAAACTGATGTGCTGGCTCTTGGACGGGTCAGTATTGGTGCCAGGGGCCCCCATTTATAGTGGGTTCACAAATTCCTCTACTGTGACCTGCAGCGGGCATCTCTTAGCCATTGAGGGATAATTATATCATATAGTACTGAAATAACCTGACACTATGACGTAGGTCCAACGTATAGCTACTGATACTTAAAGGGGTACGCCATCTTTGTGCCGGAGATCGGATCCTTGCCAATCAAACATTAAGGAAGTATTCTGGTTGTTCTAAGTTATCCCGTGTCCACAGGATTGGGAATAACTTAGATCGTGGGGGTCCTACCGCTGGGACCCTCACCGATCATAAGAACTGGAGCCCTGTACCGCCGCAGCCCCCTTGAAATGAATGGAGTGGACAGACGGCCATGCGTGCGGCTGCTCCATTCATTGCTATGGGAATGGCAGAGCACTGTAGTCGGCTATCTCCGGAGCTCCCATAGAAATCAATGGAGCGGCCGGGCGCATGTGTGACTGGCTGCTACGTTCATTTCAGGGAGGCTGCACGGTTCCCAGCGGTAGGAACCCCACTGATCTAATAGTTAATCCCTATCCTGTGGATAGGGGATCACTTCTAACAACCGGAATACCCCTTTAATGACCTATGCTAAGGATGGACCATCAACATCATAATCCTGAAGAAACCTTTTAACATGCTCCTATTTTGAGGGTTTATGGCAGGGGTGGCCAACCTTACAGAAACAAAGAGCCAGAAAAAAAAGTATGACTACTAGGAGCCACAAGCTATACATTTACACACAAGTCACCGTATTTTTCGCCTAGGTTTTAGCAGAGAAAAATAAAAAAACAAATATTTTTCACCAGACCTCAGATCAGACTCCTAAATCAGCCCCCCAATCCTCATCTGACCTAAAATAAGATCCCTAAATCCCCAGACAACACAAATCAGACTCCCAGTGTCAGATCTTCAGTACTCAGACCACCCCCAAGCTCAGACCAGACCCCCCCCCACCCACTGTGCTCAGGTCTGACCCCCATGCTCAGATCAGACCCCCCCATGCTCAGATCAGACCCCCCCATGCTCAGATCAGACCCCCCCCACCCACTGTGCTCAGGTCTGACCCCCATGCTCAGATCAGACCGCCCCTATACTCAGATCAGACCCCCCTATGCTCAGATCAGACCCCCCCATGCTCAGATCAGACCCCCCCATGCTCAGATCAGACCCCCCCATGCTCAAATCAGACCCCCATGCTCAAATCAGACCCCCCCCATGCTCAGATCAGACCCCCCATGCTCAATCAGACCCCCATGCTCAAATCAGACCCCCTCCATGCTCCAAATCAGACCCCCCCATGCTCAGATCAGACCCCCCCCATGCTCAAATCAGCCCCCCATGCTCAAATCAGACCCCCTCCATGCTCAAATCAGACCCCCCATGCTCAAATCAGACCACTCCATGCTCAGATCAGATCCCCCCCATGCTCAGATCAGACCCCCTTGCTCAGATCAGACCCCCCCATGCTCAGATCAGACCCCCTCATGCTCAGATCAGACCCCTCCCCCATGCTCAGATCAGACCTCCATGCTCAGATCAGACCCCCTGTTCAGATCAGACCCCCCATGCTCAGATCAGACCTCCATGCTCAGATCAGACCCCCCATGCTTAGATCAGAACCTTCCCCCATGCTCAGATCAGACCCCCCCATGCTCAGATCAGACCCCCCCATGCTCAGATCAGACCCCCCATGCTCAGATCAGACCCCCCCCATGCTCAGATCAGACCCCCCATGCTCAGATCAGACCCCCATGCTCAGATCAGACCCCCCATGCTCAAATCAGAACCCCCCATGCTCAGATCAGACCCCCATGCTCAGATCAGAACCCTATGCTCAGATCAGACCCCCACCCATGCTCAGATCAGACCCCCCATGCTCAAATCAGACCCCCATGCTCAAATAAGACCCCCCCATGCTCAGATCAGACCCCCCCATGCTCAAATCAGACCCCATGCTCAAATCAGACCCGCCTCCATGCTCAAATCAGACCCCCTCCATGCTCAAATCAGACCCCTCCATGCTCAGATCAGATCCCCCCATGCTCAGATCAGACCCCCCTGTTCAGATCAGACCCCCCATGCTCAGATCAGATCCCCCCCATGCTCAGATCAGACCCCCCCTGTTCAGATCAGACCCCCTCATGCTCAGATCAGACCCCTCCCCCATGCTCAGATCAGACCCCTCCCCCATGCTCAGATCAGACCCCCATGCTCAGATCAGACCCCCTGTTCAGATCAGACCCCCCATGCTCAGATCAGACCCCCCATGCTCAGATCAGACCCCCCCATGCTCAGATCAGACCCCCCCATGCTCAGATCAGACCCCCCATGCTCAGATCAGACCCCCATGCTCAGATCAGACCCCCCATGCTCAGATCAGATCCCCCATGCTCATATCAGACCCCCCATGCTCAGATCAGACCCCCCCATGCTCAGATCAGACCCCCATGCTCAGATCAGAACCCCTATGCTCAGATCAGAACCCCTATGCTCAGATCAGACCCCCACCCATGCTCAGATCAGACCCCCACCCATGCTCAGATCAGACCCCCACCCATGCTCAGATCAGACCCCCCCCATGCTCAGATCAGACTCCCCCATGCTCAGATCAGAACCTTCCCCCATGCTCAGATCAGACCCCCCCATGCTCAGATTAGACCCCCCATGCTCAGATCAGACCCCCCATACTCAGATCAGACCCCCCCATGCTCAGATCAGACCCCCCTATGCTCAGATCAGAACCCCTATGCTCAGATCAGACCCCCACCCATGCTCAGATCAGACCCCCCATGCTCAGATGAGACCCCCCCATGCTCAGATCAGACCTTCCCCCATGCTCAGATCAGACCCCCCCATGCTCAGATAAAACCTCCCATGCTCAGATGAGACCCCCTGTTCAGATCAGACCCCCCTGTTCAGATCAGATCCTCCCATGCTCAGATCAGACCCTCCCATGCTCAGATCAGACCCCCATGCTCAGATCAGACCCCCCATGCTCAGATGAGACCCCCCCATGCTCAGATCAGACCTTCCCCCATGCTCAGATCAGACCGCCCCCATGCTGTATCAGGACGTAGTGGAAAACAAGCTGGAGAGTAGCAATGGTGAGCGATCAGGAAAGGAGAGTTGAGCATGGGGTGGAAAGTAAGCCGGCCTGACTGCTTCCCAGCTCCACAGCTAGAGCCGCACTTGAAGAGGCAAAGAGCCACATGCGGCTCAAGAGCCACAGGTTGGCCACCCCTGGTTTATGGTGACCAACTGGAAGCCAATCAGTAGGTTGAGATCATGGGTCTTTACACGGGACGTAATGAAAATCTTTGCTGAGAACCTCATGGGTGTGTTTGCTCAGGATATTATGGGTGTCTGCGCTTAGAATGTTATGGAAGCCTTTGATCAGCACATCATGGGCTTCTTTGTGTGGCACAACACTTGCTTAAATCGTCATGAGAGTCTTTGGTTAGGCCATCGTGAGCTTCTTTGCTGAACACATTATGTTCGTCTTTGCTCAGTACATTATGAACAACTTTGTGTATATCATATGTATATATATATATATATATATATATACATATCCGTTTTTGCTCAAGATATCATAGGATTCTTTGCTCAAGACATCATTTGCATTTGCTCATAGCATCATGGGTGTCTTTGCTCAGGACATCATGGGCCTCTTTGCTCAGGACATCATGGGCGTCTTTGCTCAGGACATCATGGGTGTCTTCGCTTAGGGCACAATGGGCCTCTTTGCTCAGGACATCATGGGCCTCTTTGCTCAGGACATCATGGGTGTCTTTGCTCAGGACATTATGGGCCTCTTTGCTCAGGACATCATGGGCCTTTTTACTCAGGACATCATGGGCCTCTTTGCTGAGGACATCATGGGTGTTTTTGCTCAGGGCATCATGGGCCTCTTTGCTCAGGACTTTATGGGTGTCTTTGCTCAGGACATCATGGGCCTCTTTGCTCGGGACATCATGGGTGTCTTTGCTCAGGACATCATGGGCCTCTTTGCTCAGGACATCATGGGCCTCTTTGCTCAGGACAACATGGGCCTCTTTGCTCAGAACATTATGGGCCTTTTTGCTCAGGACATCATGGGCCTCTTCGCTCAGGACATCATGGGCCTCTTCGCTCAGGACATCATGGGTGTCTTTGCTCAGGACATCATGGGCCTCTTTGCTCAGGACATCATGGGCCTCTTTGCTAAGGACATCATGGGCGTCTTTGCTCAGGACATCATGGGCCTCTTTGCTTAGGACATCATGGGCCTCTTTGCTCAGGACATCATGGGCGTCTTTGCTCAGGACATCATGGGTGTCTTTGCTTAGGGCACAATGGGCCTCTTTGCTCAGGACATCATGGGCCTCTTTGCTCAGGACATCATGGGCGTCTTTGCTCAGGACATCATGGGTGTCTTTGCTTAGGGCACAATGGGCCTCTTTGCTCAGGACATCATGGATGTCTTTGCTCAGGACATCATGGGCCTCTTCGCTCAGGACATCATGGGCCCCTTCGCTCAGGACATCATGGGTGTCTTCACTCAGGACATCATGGGCCTCTTTGCTCAGGACATCATGGGCCTCTTTGCTCAGGACATCATGGGCCTCTTTGCTCAGAACATTATGGGCCTTTTGCTCAGGACATCATGGGCCTCTTCGCTCAGGACATCATGGGCCTCTTCGCTCAGGACATCATGGGTGTCTTTGCTCAGGACATCATGGGCCTCTTTGCTCAGGACATCATGGGCCTCTTTGCTAAGGACATCATGGGCGTCTTTGCTCAGGACATCATGGGCCTCTTTGCTTAGGACATCATGGGCCTCTTTGCTCAGGACATCATGGGCCTCTTTGCTCAGGACATCATGGGCGTCTTTGCTCAGGACATCATGGGTGTCTTTGCTTAGGGCACAATGGGCCTCTTTGCTCAGGACATCATGGATGTCTTTGCTCAGGACATCATGGGCCTCTTCGCTCAGGACATCATGGGCCTCTTCGCTCAGGACATCATGGGCCTCTTCGCTCAGGACATCATGGGTGTCTTCACTCAGGACATCATGGGTGTCTTTGCTCAGGACATCATGGGTATCTTTGTATAATGCATCATGGGCCTCTTAAGTCATGGACTACTAGTGTTGTAGACACCTAATGCGACAGACAATGTAAATTCTCTTTGTCTTCTGACACAAATAGCAGTAATGTTCCTGTAGAAGATGTTTTATTGGGAGGGAGTTTCTGTTTTGCTCCCCTCCGGCACAAGCAATGATATGAATAATGTATGTAATATGTTTGGGAAATATGAACAATAACAATAATACTAATGCCCAAGGCATAAAAATCTATTTGCTGGGCCTGTATCCATCCTTCATGGTAGGTAGGTGCCCACTTAGCATGAATTATTTGGACAGCGGTCGACATTATCGCTGCAGACGATGTGGCCGGGTCGGGGATCAATAATCACCATCTGCAGCATTATACCGATGACTTACAAGTCGTTTAATGCACCGTCAGTCCTTCCGCACCCATAGAAAAAAGGGGCTCTAATTTAAAGGGACACTCCAGGAGAAAAAAATCCTAGTGCCGGGCCTGAGGGGATGGAGCAGGACACAAGGACTGTCTCTTTCGTGTTCTTCTAATCCCTGACACCATGAGGGCAATTTTTATATTATTGCATTTTACTAATTTTGGGCTACAAATCATATTTTCAGTTGGTCTTTAGTAAAAAGTCTCAGCGGTTTTTGAGATACAGGGGTTAAAAATCAGTATGCAGATTATCCTGTCAGCTGACAGCTTATATGAAGCCTTATCTCTGAGCTCCTGACCTCACAGTCATTTAGATAATTTTTTTAGCAGTCTGATAAGAATTTACCTATAATGAGTGTTTATGAGGTCAGGAGATCAGAGATAAGGCTTCACATGAGCCTTCAGCTGAGGGCCATTCTGCAAATAGACTGATTTTTGACTGCATGTATCACAAAAACTGCAGAATTTTTTTTTCTCCCCAAATCAGTAAAATGCAATAGAAAAAAAAAACATTCTGTAACACAAAACATTTCCGTTTTGGGAGATTTCATGATTCACCCAGACCGTGGGGTACACACAGGAGGTCATAGGATTGGCCAAATGTTGATTGGCTTATCCCCATTGAAGCCAAGGCTAAACTAAAATGTATTTTTCCTTCCTTGGTGTCACTTCCATAGCAGCAAACAGGACAGTTGCAAAAGACTTCCCATGGGAAGTTCAACTCCAATGCCTACCATAGAGAAAAAGCACTTGGCTACTATGTGGCCCTTGGTGGAATAGGGCCCAATACAGAAGTGCTTCCCCTGCTCCCTGTGACACAATGGCAGCCTGCAACCACCAGGTGGAGCTGATAACTGCATACAGTTTTAATGGGAGCTGTATACCGTAAATCCCTGTGCAGAGAGCTCCCCCTAGTGGTGGACACGACCTTCCCAAATTTTACTGCATGACTTTGTGACCGTAGCATCAGCCGACCGTACATGTAGATTGTGGTTAATGATCTGAATGATTTTATGATCATGTTTCTTTGCAGCCCAGCAACCACAGAGACGTATAGCTCTGCCTAGGAGCTGCATACACAAAACGGAAGATTTGTTTTATTCCAGACTATTAGCAGCGTTGCTTCGTTTTCTTCTTTCGGATTCATTAGGACAATCTAAAATTGATAGAAAAAGTAAAAATAGCCTTCCAATAGAGAGCTCCCTTACTGGGACCTCGACCCACAGGTGATGTCATAATAAACTGTCCGTATCAGGAAAGCCTTATAACTCAGCCGGCTATTTATAGGGAAGCGTTTTCCTTTCTTTCGGGCGGAGAGAGGCGCCTGGCAGGTTGCTTCGGAGCGCGGAGATCTCTAGACAGGAAGCAGCTTCTACACAAAAGAGGGAGAGACAGAAATAGACAGGACAGAGACGCCCCCGTAAGAAGAATCTGGAAAATTTTTGCAAAAAATGGAGTTTTTGATGAAGGTTATCTCATCTCCGTCATCTCAGTGGAGGTCTATATCACTGGTGCAGGGCATGTGCCTCATATGGTCCCCACAGAAAAAACAATATAGGGCCCTTGTTACTGGCCTGTCACTCTCAGCTTCACCAGTAGGAGGCGATAATGCAGGTATATTGTGGTCCATGCATTCAAGCAGAGAGTGACAGAAGTGTGTTGATCCGGCTGAGCCCCCACTGGTAGATAGGTGACACCCTAAAATTATTGGAGGGAGCCCCCAAATGAATAACGACCGGACGCGCCCTCGCTGCTGCTCATATATTAAAGCCCTGCTGCGCTTATTTATGTCATTTTGCAATAATGTTGAGTAAATTTTAAAAAATATTTTGCATTTTGGGTCTTTTTTTTAATCTTCTACTCCAGTCCCGACCTGAACTGCATTCAGGTTTTTTTTTTTTTAGCTACTGCAGACAGACTTCTTCCCATAACGCACCGCACTGTACACCATTGCATTATGGGATGCTGAATGAGCAGAGGAACAGTTAAAGGGGTATTACCATCTCACAAATGTAGTTTGTATAGTTAGATATAGCCATACCAATATTATTACTAATAGGATGTATTTATATAAAATGTACCATTTAGAAGATTTTCCTATTTGTATTTCTATTGTCCCACACACATCAGTCAGGCCGTTGCCCCTGGTTACGAGCACCGAGGCCTTGTAGTAGTGGTGGCCGGCTTGCTCCTGTTCAAACCCGCTCTGAGGTAACTGCTGTATTGTGAACGCACATTACATGAGCATGCGGAGACACATCTTAGGGTAATTTCACATCTGCGTTTGGACGCTACCAGTCCAAAACACAATGGTCAGGATCCGTCCAAAACGCAGACTTTAAAAACGGATCCTGCTCCATAGAGATGAATTGGTCTTGGAACAGGATCCGTTTCTCTGCGTTTTGGAAGCGCAGACAAAAATGCTACAACCCTAAGATGTGTCTCCGCATGCTCATGTAATGTGAACGTATTTTCTTTCCGTGTCCATTAAGTTTTTTTTTTTTTTTTTTGCGGACCGTATGTGACCATATATTCACTTCAATGGGTCTGCAAAAAAAAAAAAAAAAGTTAGGGTCCATTCACACGTCAGTATTTTTCTTTTCCCGATTTTCGTTCCGTTTTTTGCAGATCCATGTTTCCGCAAAAACCTTCCGTTTTTACCAGTTGTACACCCGCACCCGTTCCATTTTTTGCATAAAAAACAGAAGGAGGAATATATGTTGCTAGGGTACTAAAAAATGTTTTTTTTTCTATTTCCTAGAAACAGATCTGCAATTGCGGATGAGGATGCAACACACTGAGTGCTGTCCGAATTTTTTGCGGGGCCATTAAAATGAATAGATCCGCATTCCAAAATGCAAATTTGCTGAATAGATGTGGATTAAAAAATACTGACATGTGAATGGACCCTAACTCCGTGTGCATTCCGTATCCGTATGTCCGTATTTCCGTTCCACAAAAAAATGTCCTATTATTGTCCACATTATTGACAAGGATAGGACTGTTCTATTAGGGGCCGGCTGTTCCGTTCCGCAAAATACATACGGTCGTGTGTATGAGCCCTAGACAATTCTCTGATACATGTAACCTGCACTGATACATTGTAACAACCTGTCAGGTCCTGCTCAGCTCACGGAGGATTGTCTAGACTGGATACAATTGTAACAAACCCTCTGCTGTGAATAGTGTTAGTTCTGTAAAGGGTTTGTGAAGAAGAATGTTCTTATTTACTGTCAGCAAGCAGAGATCTTAAACATGATGAAGAATGGAAGAAGCTTCATTTTATATCCTCTGTATAATGTTTTCGATTTTTGGGGTATTTGCCCCCATAGTCCAAGCTCTTGTGGAACTACAAGTCCCTGCATGACCTACGAGATCAGTGATCACTCATTCCTGTATCCCATATAACATTGCTCTTCAGGGCATAGTGGGGGTTGTAGTACTGCAGCAGCTGGGGAGATACAGGTAGGTCACTCTTCTCTGCTCAGCGTCGTCTTTGTCCCTTTCTCTGCTTCCTGAAGCTTTGAGGTTCCATTCACTTCCGCTATCATGGTTTTGTTTTCTAGAATCAACAATGGCGTCCATCATCAGGGATGAGTGAGAGACTTCCTCCGGCACATGGCGGCAATAAGGGTGGCACCAGTATGGACTGGAGAGATGGCAACTGGTGGAAATCAAAGCCATACCTATAGGGGGCGCTGAGGTAACACTCCCAACCTGGGCCCTGGTGTCTGAGGGGGGCCAAAGATCCCTCTGCCACACCAGTATTATAAATGGCCCCTGGGGGAAAGGGGACATCCCAGACAGAGAGGGCCTGTATTATAAACGGATGGGGTTACAGGTTGGGGATCAAAATGGGTAAATTCCCAAGCGTTAAAGATCACCAATCAGCAGGATCGACCCTATCAAACCCACTAGGGTTCATCCTGCACATTAAATGATACCTGTCTTGGGAAAATCGGTTGTGGTGTTCCCGAGGGGAAAAAAAAACAAAACAAAACTTTTTTATGCCACTGAAGGTTTCTGGGCCTGGCCAGCACTGGAAAGCCGAGGTGTGCCAAAGTGCTAGGCTCCCTCAGTGCCCCCAAATCCTCATTGGCATAAATTATAAAAATATTCTCAGGAACGCCGCGATAGATATCAATTTAATCAGCAGGATCAACCCCGTTGCCAGTATAGCTACATTGATGGGGTTGATCCTGCTGATCGTTGCTCTTTACACTACACAGAACCACATCGATGGGCAGAATGCTGGAAAAAAAACCCTTCACTATCTATCTGGCATTACTGGCATTACTCAGGGGTTCTGCCCTTATATATAATTTTTTTTTTTTTTTTTTTGGGGGGGGGGTATCAGCAGGAAGGAGCGTTTGTGTAGTTTAGGACAATGTATGAAAGATGTTGGAAAAGTGAGACGCCAAAGATATTTGGGCAGCAAAATGTGCAGAAACAAGTTATGACTGGAAGAAGTCATCATGGTGGTCCGGGCTAGACGGAAAAGTTGGGAAAAGTGAACGAATCCAATCAGAGGCGTCACCTGTCAGTCACTGCAATCACTTACACAGGACGCAGAGGCATTAGTGGATTTTCTACAGTGTTTTCTTTATTCAGCAATAGTATTTTATTCAGATGCTATATAGCAGGAATGATAGTAGTCATGGTGTGGCGGTATTATCAGTAACAGTACAGAGGTAATATTTAATCACAGTGTGGTGCTATTATTGTATAGTGTTTTTGTGTTCAGTGACGGTATGATAATATTATTAAGACACTATGTAGTGGTAAATGTAGTAGTCATGGTGTGGCGGTATTATTAGTAAATATGGAAGTAATATTTAATCACTGTGTGGTGCTATCATTAGTAATATTAGTCTTTATATGGAGTATTTTATTTAGTAACAGTAAGGTACTATTATTCTGGCATGATGTAGTGGTAATGTAAATATTCATGGTGTGGCGGTATTATTAGTAACAGTATGTAAGTAATATTTAATCACTGTGTGGTGGTATGATTAGTAATATTAGTCTTTGTATGGAGTATTTTATTTAGTAACATTAAGGTACTATTATTCTGGCACAATGTAGTGATAATGGAAATAGTCATGGCGGTATTATTAGTAACAGTATGGAAGTAATATTTACTCACTGTGTGGTGGTATCATTGGTACTATTAGTTTTTGTATACAGTATTTGGTAATGTTATTCCGATACTATGTAGTAGTACTAGTAGTAGTCAGGGTGTGGCGGTATTATTAGTAACCGGATGGAAGTAATATTTAACCACTGTATGTGGTAACATATGGTCCTGGTTTGGCAGTATTATTTGTTATCATTGGTACTGTTTCAGCATCCTGGTCCCTACTTTTCATTTTACCCCGGGGCCCCGTGCACCAAAGTGGGGAAATGTCCCAGTGTAACAGTGCAGCCATTAACACTATGAGCAGACAAAGGTACCGCAAGCAGAAAGTGCCCCGCTACCCTATAATCAGTTACTCACATCCACCTTTTATCTCTTCAGGCTGGCTCTGGATACAGCTATATCTCTTCACCATACTTTACCCTGCAGCTCTGATCCAGCTAGGGCACGATTCTAATCAGTCATTCCTGCTTAATTTATCATTTGGAGCCTGGCTTAGCCAGTCTCGTAATCATCTCTGGCCCACCATGCTTTACACTGCAGCCTTGCTCGTTCTGAGCCCATCACAAAGTCAGTACACGGAGAAGTGATTTTTTATTACAGGATTTAATCATGATAAACGGCTCATCCTCCAGTGAGGCAGGTGGACATAGACTGAGGGGGCTGAGCATCGGTTTGGGGGGGGGGGGGGGTTGTGCGGTCTGGAGATGGGTCATGTGACCCTGGAGATATGCAGGACGGGGACACGTGCGGAGATGCAGCAGCAGCTGTCCGCAATATCTGAGATTTGCATCCCTTTCTAGTGCAGCCAAATGCCCTGGTGAGCAGGGAAATGAGAGAAGCCGGGCCCATGTGTTCACAGGCAAATAACCTGAAGCTGTTAAAGGGGCGCTGAACTCCTCACCTTAAAGGGGTATCCCGGACAGAACGTGAGTCCCTCTGACACCAACCAACAGTACAAGGAGACCATCGGAGCTTCCTGTCAGCACCTCGGACCCCCATGATCACCACTAACCCCTCCACCCAGCTGCATGACACACTTCCAGTCCTTCCATGCTCTGCATTCCTGTCCATGTTGAGAACACTCCAGGACGTTCACGTGACAGGGCTTAAAGGGGTTGTACAGAATTAAAGAAAACAAACATGGCTGCCTTCATTCAAAAACAGCACCGCCCCCCGTCCACAGCTTGTCTCTGGTATTGAAGCTCAGCTCCACTGAAGTGAGTGAATGGGGAGAAGTTGCAATACCGCACACAACCTGCAGACAGGGGCGGCGCTGTTTTTGGGAAGAAAGCAGCCATTTTTTTTTTAATCCTAGCGAATCACTGACCGAACACTGATGTGTGAATAAGGCCTCGTCCACATTTCTGTGTCAGTGACACGTCCGTGAAAAAAGCGTATGTGTTTCATCCGTGAAGATGTCCGTGAACAATCCGTGATTGGTCTGTATGTCCGTTTATTTACCGTGTGTCATCCGTAATTCCCTGACGTTGCTCAGCTGAAAATTAATTTCCAAAGAATTTCCTATTAGTCTACAGTTAAAAACAGGCGCAACACGGACACAACATGGAGGCCATCCGTGTTGTGTCAGTGATTTTCACAGACCCATAGACTTCTATTGGCGTGCTTGGTCCGCATCACGGGTCAAAGTAGTGAATGTCCCTGACTGAAATGTGAGCAGACACATTTAAATCAATGGGTGCGTGTGTTGTCCGCGGTAAATGCAGACAACACACGTCAGTGAAAAACAGAAATGTGAACGAGGCCTCATTCACACGTCAGTGTTCGGTCAGTGATTTGGAGCCAAAACCTGGTGCGGTTCTAAATACAGAACAGGTGCAGATCTTTCCCTTATTTATACCTTATGTCTCTGGAGGCTTTACTACTGGTTTTGGCTCACAAAAACTGATGGAAATCACTGACCGAACACTGACATGTGAATGAGGCTTAAGGCTGAGTTCACACTTCAGTTTTTGATCAGTTATTTCCATCAGTTATTGTGAGTAGGGCTGAAAAGGTTACTCGATTGAATCGAGTAACTCGACACAAAAAAATCCGGAGCGGGAGTGAAGCGCTTACTATTACTCACCGCTCCGCGGTCACCCACTGGTCCGCACCATACTGCACAGGATCCTGACACATCGTCAGGACATAGTGCACGTAAGCGCGCACTATGACCTGACACTGTCTGACGTCAGGACAGCGGAGAAGAAGATGGACAGATGGACGAGCTGTGGAGCGGCGCCCCTACGGGAGAGGTAAGTATTTTTTTTCAGGCTCTGGGGACATGGCTAGAAGGGGGAGATGGTGGCACAGGGGGGCAGGTGGTGGCACTGAGGGGGGCATATAATGGCACAGAGGGGGGAAAGCTGATGGCACTGGGGGGGTAGCTGATGGCACTGGGGAAAGCTGATGGCACTGGGGAAAGCTGATGGCACTGGGGGGGGGGGAAGCTGATGGCACTGGGGGGGTAGCTGATGGCACTGAGGGGGGAAGATGATGGCACTGGGGGGGTAGCTGATGGCACTGGGAAAAGCTGATGGCACTGGGGAAAGCTGATGGCACTGGGGGGGAAGGATGATGGCACTGAGGGGGGAAAGATGATGGCACTGGGGGGGTAGCTGATGGCACTGGGGAAAGCTGATGGCACTGGGGGGGTAGCTGATGGCACTGAGGGGGGAAAGATGATGGCACTGGGGGGGTAGCTGATGGCACTGAGGGGGGAAGATGATGGCACTGGGGGGGTAGCTGATGGCACTGGGAAAAGCTGATGGCACTGGGGAAAGCTGATGGCACTGGGGGGGAAGGATGATGGCACTGGGGGGGGAAGATGATGGCACTGGAGGGTAGCTGATGGCACTGTTGGGGGTAGCTGATGGCACTGGGGAAAGCTGATGGCACTGGGGAAAGCTGATGGCACTGGGGGGGGGAAGCTGATGGCACTGGGGGGGTAGCTGATGGCACTGAGGGGGAAAGATGATGGCACTGAGGGGGAAAGATGATGGCACTGGGGGGGTAGCTGATGGCACTGAGGGGGGAAAGATGATGGCACTGGGGGGGTAGCTGATGGCACTGAGGGGGGAAGATGATGGCACTGGGGGGTAGCTGATGGCACTGAGGGGGGAAGATGATGGCACTGGGGGGGTAGCTGATGGCACTGGGGAAAGCTGATGGCACTGGGGAAAGCTGATGGCACTGGGGGGGTAGCTGATGGCACTGAGGGGGGAAGGATGATGGCACTGGGGGGGGAAGATGATGGCACTGGAGGGTAGCTGATGGCACTGTGGGGGGTAGCTGATGGCACTGGGGAAAGCTGATGGCACTGGGGGGTAGCTGAGGGCACTGGGGAAAGCTGATGGCACGGGGGGGAGATGATGGCACTGGGGGGGAGATGATGGCACTGGGGGGGTAGCTGATGGCACTGGGGAGGGTAGCTGATGGCACTGTGGGGGGTTAGCTGATGGCACTGGGGAAAGCTGATGGCACTGTGGGGGGTAGCTGATGGGACTGGGGAAAGCTGATGGCACTGTGGGGGGGTAGCTGATGGCACTGGGGAGGGTAGCTGATGGCACTGTGGGGGGGTAGCTGATGGCACTGGGGGGGGGTAGCTGATGGCACTGGGGGGGGTAGCTGATGGCACTCGGTTGGGGGAGGTAGCTGATGGCACTGGGGGGGGTAGCTGATGGCATGGGGAACTGATGAGTTTTTATGAAGAAAGACGTTCTTTTAATAATTATTTTTTTTTTATTAGAGTACTCGATTACAAAAAAAGTTGATAGCTGCAGCCCTAATTGTGAGCCAAAACCAGGTGCGGGTCAGATCTCGTCTCCGATCAAGATAACTGCCACAATGCCTGTAACCGGGGCTGATCCGTCTTCTGCAGCTACACGGGAAAACGGAAGCAGAAAAATATGTCTCCACCATTCAGTAAGGATCTTCTCTGATTATTTGGAAGATGCAAAAAAAATGATAAATGTAAAAATAATAAATAAAAAACAAATAAAAAAACCCAGCAACAACATAAAAGAAATCGGAATGATCTCCTGCATACACGTGCATGCTTGGCTCAGCTGTGTATGCATGTGCTGTGAATGAGGAGAGAGGAGAAAGCTCTTGGATCTAAACCGGAATTTTGGTGCAATTCCTCATTTACTCCATCGCTGTTGGTCAGAGAAGGTCATGTGATAATCTGATCACAAAGTTGGACCCCCAACAATCAGCTTCTGGCAGTAACTGTTCAGTTTCCCTGCAGCGCCACCACAGGGGAAATCAAGCATTGCACGACATCCATTGATATTAATGGGTTGTGTGTATATGGACTGGCTCAGCACCCGTATTATGGACCGTGTGTATCCGCCAGATACGACTGAAGATAAGACTCCACCTATCTTTTGCGGAGCGGAGGCACGGATAGGAAGCAGTGGGAAGCGCTTCCGTGGGCTTTCGGGTCCTTCGTGCAAGCATACGTTTTGTTGTTTTTTTTTACACAGATGGCGGTTCAGTTGCAGAGAAACATGATTCAAATATCCGTCATTGCCTTACGTCCCGCAGCCCTGCCCTGGAATCTTGCTTAGGCCTCATTCACACATCCGTATAATGTGTCCGCATCCGTTTCCGCAATTGCGGACAATTATGCGGATAGGATGCGGATCCATTCATTTCAATGGGTCCCGAAAAAATGCGGACAGTACACCGTGTTTGTCCGTTCCGACTGTACGCATAAGGAAATCCTTCTGTCCTACTTTTCTCCCGAATTGCGGTCTGTAGCACAATGAAAGTCTATGGATCCGCCAAAAATGCGGAAAGGCATCTGCATGTCATCCGTATTTGCGGATTCCGTTCCAGGAGGGGAGAAAAAAAAAAAGAAAATGTACAGATATTATTCATCCTTCCGTTTTTTGCAGATCTGCAAAAAACGGATGACATCTGGATACATCCTTTCCGTTTTTTACGGAAAAACGGAACGGATGTCCTGGAACAACGGATCCGGAAAAAAATGACCGTTTTCCAGGATGTGCAAAAATACGTCCGTATTTTTGTTTTCCAGATTTTCGTTCCGTTTTTTTTTGCGGATCCCTGTTTCCGCAAAAACCTTCCGTTTTTTTACGAATTGTACATCCGCATCCGTTTCCATTTTTCCGCAAAAAAAAAAAAGGAAGGAGGAATATATGTTAGCAGGGTATTTCTTTCTATTTCCTGGAAACGGATCCGCAATTGCGTATGATATGCGGACGACATATATGGGACCACGGACCGCATATGCGGACAAAAGTAGGACAAGCTCTATCTTATTTGCTGATCCGCACAACGGAACTGAACAACGGATTTTTTGCGGAGCCATTGAAATGAATGGATCCGCATCCTATCCGCATAAATTCGCCTGAATTGCGGATCGGATGCAGAACGAAAAACAGGACATGTGAATGAAGCCTTATACGCAGTGAGAACCCTGGACCATGTATACCAACATTTTGCCCGGGAGGAGGCGGATGAGCAGTGCTGGAGATACGCTTCAGTCTAGCTCAAGAAACGCAACAAGGTGCGAGTTGCGGAATACGCAGGCTTTCTGCGCAGATTCAGAAAAACCACCGCGTATTACATCACCAGCAAAGTGTATGGGACGTCACAAATCTCATGTACACTTGGCAGATTTTTTCAGTGCGGAAATGGACCTTCAGTGAAATGTGCAGCGTGGCCGCTCTTTGTGCGGAGTTTGGAACAACGGGGGTCATTGGAAGACGACGCCAGCCAGGGGGTGCGGTACTTTTTACTCCAGGCACACACAGGTAACTACTACAGATGCGCCCAATTTAAATTAGGGCTCATTCACACGACCGTATTTTTCTTTCCGTGTCCGTTCCGTTTTTTTGTGGATCATATGCAGAACCATTCATTTCAATGGGTCTGCAAAAAAAAAAAAACGGAAGGTACGCCGTGTGCATTCCGTTTCCGTATGTCCATATTTCCGGATTGGGGGCCAGCTGTTCCGTTCCGCGAAATACAGAATGCACACGGAAGTCATCCGTATTTTTTGCGGATCCGTTTTTTGCGGACCGCAAAGTACATACAGTCATGTGAATGAGCCCTTAGACCTATCTAGTGGCAGCGCAGAGGGGGAAACTAAGACCGACGTCAAAAGAGGGTCTTAGTAAATGTGCCCCATTGACTGCCGGAGGTGTAACCAACTTATGACTAGGCTCACGCCTCAGGAGGGGAAATAAAGGCCGGTGTAAAAACGTCAGTCTTTGTAAATGACCCCCACTAAGTTTTTCGGAGGAGGTTTTGAGGCAGATTTTCCTGCAGGTTTTTCCAACCAAAAGCAGAAGTGGATAAGAAAGTCATTGGGGCTATAAAGGAAGGACTTCCAAAAAACTCAGGGGCACATTTACCAAAAAACGGCTTTTTATGCACTTTCACACTAGCGTTTCTATTTTCCGGTATTGAGATCCGTCACAGGGTCTCAAAAAGACGCTTCTGACAATGAATGGGGACAAAACGTAACTAAACAGAACGGAATTCTCTTACACCGGAGAGCAGCATGCTGCGGTTTTCTTTCCGTCATGGGATGCAGGGCAAGACGGATCCGTCATGACCCACAATGCAAGTCAATGGGACGGACCCGTTTTCTCTGACACAATAGAAAACGGATCCGTCTCCCATTGACTTTCATCAGTTCATGACACATCCGTCATTACTATGTTAACGGATGCAGGCGGTTGTATTATCAGTGACGGAAGCTGTCGGATCCAGCAAAAAAAAGACTGCAGACCCATTCAAGTGAAGAGCTCCACATCCGTGGTGCAGGGTGCACGCGGCCGGTGCCCGCATATTGCGGACCCACTCTAAGCAGATCTTTCAGCTAAAACGATGTCCTAGGAGAATTTTCACCAGACACTCCCCCCCCCTTTACCGTTCACCCCTTGGGGGTCATTTACTAACAGTTTTACGCCTCTTTTACGCCTATTTTGTCACATTTTAAACACCCGTGCTACAAGATTTGTGGCACGGGTGTTTTTACGCTACGTTCGGCAAGAAATTGTCAGGGAAGACCGTGAGCCTCGTCATAAATTAGGTGCATCTTCCGTAATCCACGCTCCTGCCGGAAAATCTACACCGGACAGTGTTCCAGCATCTTTTAAGCCTTTTTCCCGGCATATTAGTAAATTTGCAGGGTCCGGAGTCCACCGCCACGCCCCCACCTCTCCCTTCACACTCCTTTGTGTCAAATGTCAGGTAAAAACTAACAATTTTTGCGCCGTAAAATTTTTGTCACAAGGGCACTTAAAAAAGTCGCAAAATTTTACGCCAAAAAGAGGCGCAAAACTGTTAGCGCAATTGCAGACAAAACGGTTTTGACTTCCGTCAGACTCATTCCGTATTGCTCCTGTGAGCCAGGCCTTAAAGTGACAGATGCCTAATAGCGTAATGACCCCTATCCGTGTCCCGGACCCTCCAGCGTTATCCAGCGCCACTCCTCCGCCGGGATGGCCCGTCCCCTGACAACTTCTGGGCTGGGAGGAAGTTCCTGGAGCTGGATAACAGATTTCCTTCAGTCCTTGCTGTCCCGTTATCTGGCGGTGCATGTCAGGACTACTCTCCCTCCCTCCCCCCTGTCATACCACCACATCCCCCCACCCCTCACACACACACACTGCCAAAAAAACAAGCAGCCCCCCCCCTCCTTCTCCTTCCTCATTTCCTTAACAGCATTTCCTGAGCTGGATAACCCAGTGATTTGTAAGAAAAGGAGGAAGAAGGAAAAAAAATACAGATAGGTCAAAAAGAGTCATTTGCAGCCTCTGGGACTGGACATGGTGCGACTTAGAGTGCAAGCTCCTGTGACTTTCTGCTGAGCTGGAGAAGAGGATTAAGCCTGGGACCGTCCCGCTTAGGTGGCACACAGTGCCCTCTCCTGGATCCAGATGCCAAGGTGCCACCACCCAGGATGTGATCCCTCTGTCCATCCACGTCTCAGCCTGTAGATCCTCCAGTCTCCAGCCCTCCCCACCCTGGGGTGACAGCTGATCTCCTCGGTCCAGAGCTGCTTGGATTTTCTATGGAGTGACTTGGAAAGAGCTGGGACATCCCCAATGTTGGCTGGTCCCTGACCCCCCCCTCTCATTGCTGCATTATCTAGAAATTGGTTTGATTTCCACTGGGAGGGGGTAAGGGGGGCTCCTCTCTTCTGGACCAACTCATGAAGAACAAGGGAGCCAAGACGAAGATCAAAAGGAAAGGAGCCTTTGGATGTGACCTGGCTGAGCACCTGGAGTCCTCTGGGCAGGATGGTAAGTGAGACCCCCTTCTCGGACTGCCCACCCTGCTGGACCCAACTGAGAGAGGGTGGGCACCCTGAGGGTCCCTCTATATGGAGCAAGCCTTCAAATGATGCATCTTACAAGGACTCTGAGCGTTGTCTGTTCGGGGGGCAGGAAGGGGTTAATAGCTGGTCCAGTCCATGGGTAAGGGGGGGGGACATCTGAATCCAATTAACCACATGGAGGAAAAAAAAAAAAGAGAAACATTGTTGCTTCTCTTTCTGTAACAAGTTTTACCAAATGTATCACTGGGGTTAACCATTTCTGTGCTGGGTGGTGACAATGCTGGCAGGAAAGGGGTTAACTGCAGATGTGCTGGGGGTGTGTGTGTGTGTGTGTTAACCCTTCCACCACCAGGAAGGTGCATGCAGTATGGATTCTATGCATGATGTGTCTCATTCCTTCAGTCAATACAGGATGTCTTGGGGGCATTAACTCTTTCTGTCCATGGTGACAATTACATTTTTTTTTTTTTTAAATTTACCCAGTTGGGAAAGGGTTAACTGCAGATGTGAAAATCTTTAAGAAGATCATATGAGGGAGAAGCGCTGGGGTTAACTCATTCACTGCCTGGAAAAGGAAGGGAAGGGGTTAACTGAACAGAAGACGTACGTGAGGGCTTGGATTAAGCCCCTGACTGCCTTGAGGCTGTATGAAGTACAGTATACGGGCGTATGGTGAAGGGGTTAAATGGAGTTGTATGATAACTATGGATATAACAGAGTAGGTTTAACCCACTGATTGCCAGGAAGGTGCACAAGATATACATTATATATATATATATATACATTATCGCCTCGCGTTTCACGCCTATGATAGTTTTGCAGACTCACTTCATTGCTTCTATAGCTTTAAGGCATTAACTCCTTAAGTGCTGGAAGGTGATGGGCTATTCGCCTTGTTCCAATCTCATCATTAGACCTTTTCAATCTTTATTTGACTGGTTGCCCTGGTAAAGGAGGGGGTTAAGGAAGATTTGGCAATTATCAGGATTAACCCCTCCACTGCCAGGACACGATAAATGATATGAACCCAGTCTGTAGGCGGCGACAGACGCACGCCCGTTATTTGGGGAGCGTATGTGGTTGAGGCGTCTGAATGTGGCCAATGCCTTGCATCCATTTACACTAAAGTCCGGTTTCCTCAAAAGCGGCCGCCAATAAGCGATTGCCTGGTAGCAATATTGTTCCGCTATGTCTGTGTGCACGGGAGACCGTTAAAGGGATCGCGATCACAATCGTCTGGGTCATCGGTTCACCAATCGATGCCCATTTCTGGCCGCAAAGGGTTAATACGAATATTACTACTTGTGTTCTCCCCCCGAAGAGTCAATCTCGTAACATCCTGTGCGGATTAAAAAAAGAAATGGCATAACAGAGACGATCACTCATCATGTTATGTGTCATGCTTACACTCTCTGTGCTGCTGTGAGTAACGTAAAAACTGGCAGAGCACAGGAAGAGACCTGACGTCACCGCGGCGGCTCATTCTCTGGTCACATTTCACCTCCCTCCTTTTTTTTTTTTTTTTACCTTTCATATATATTTGTTTTCTTATCACATTTTTAGTTCTTAAAGGGACAGAGCGACAATTTGCTACCTGTGGCAGAGGTTGTGTGTGATTTCACGCTCTCCTGCTCTTCTCCCTTAAGGGCCCGAGTTTTCACATAGACGATCGCAGTAATTACAGGTCTGGTAATTGTACGCGATTGATAATTACAGTGTCTGCGGCCGCGCTCATACGTGGCTGTTGCTGAGCGGCGGTGAAGAACAGGGATCCGTAGAGGCCTGAATCCGTGGGCCCCAAACTTAGGGCCTCGCCAGTAACTGGGACGTAGGATGCAGAGGATGAGGTGCAAGGAGCAACCAATCAGATCAGTGGATGCAGGTCTCCTCCAAAATGTCACCTTTCGTTGTAAAGGTCCACAAATCTGCCCCAACACTACCATTTTGGGGCACATTTTAATAAGCCCCGCCCCTTTGAGGTATTTTCCGCCAGGCAATCCCACAAAAAAAAAACGTTTTCCTTCCTTTATTTCTTTGCACTACTTTTGCTAAACCTCTCCCGTGGCGACCAGTTGAAGTTTTCCTCGATATAAATTGATATTCCGAATCTAGGCCCTAAGGCCAGCTGCACGCGTTGTGGAGTACGTGCGGTTTTTCAGTGTGGATTCCCGTGCAGAAAAAAACGCAACGCATTACAGTACTAATAAAGCGTATGAGATCACGCAAATCTCATGTACACTTTGCAGATTTTTTCCAAGCGGAAATGGATCAGTTATGTTTGCGTTTTTTGCGGCATTTTCACCCTTTTCAATGGAAGGTTGAGATCTGCGGCAAAACCGCATCAAAATCCGCAATTAGACATTGGTGAGGCTATGCAGCAGAAACGCACGGAAATTTGTGCGGATCTTATGTGCGTTCACCTGCACCTGTATGCAGGTGGCTTAAGGCTCCGCCCACTTCCCACGGAACACATTGGTAGGTGTCGGAAAAAGTGGCGCAGGGGTTTAAAAATGTCACCCTTGGCCGACCGCCAAATTTTAAAATGTATATGAGCCACAAAACTGCCCCTTTGGAAGTTGCATACTTTCTAGGGCTTGATGCTCTGGGCCGAAAAAAAAAGTAGGGGCTTCTTAAAGGGGTTGTCCATTTTTAGACTTCAAGGCACTTTGGGGTTTCACCTTCCAGGCAGTTTTGGATTGTTATTTGGCTGAATTATCACTTTCTGATTTTGTGTTTACTAAAAAAAGTTCTTCTCTAATGTATGTTTTCTGCTTTCCCATGATATCAAGATCTCTGCTTGCTGTGAACGAATGGAAATCGTCTTACTTATGACAGCGGAGGGTTTGTTACAGTTGTATCCGATATCCATGAACTAAAGACATCATCGGCAGAAATCTCCTGTCCTGATCGTTCTCGCTATTTTCAAGATCTCTGCTTGCTATGCATTATCTGATATACCGTAACAAGCAGGCCAGGGTTTTCATCCTGTGAGTGTAAACATGAAAGCTCTCATGCGTTGACAGCAAGCAGAGATCTTGAAAATGGTGAAGAGTAGAAATGCAAAGTCTGATCTGATAAGCTGTAACAAGCCCTGCATTTGTGTCGCCTGGACATGAGCAGAATGGATTTTCAGGCTGTAAATGTAAGCATAAATGTTCTCATTCACTGACAGCAAGCAGTGATCTTCACAATGGTGAAGAACTGAAACGAAAAGTCTGATCTGATACACTGCACCTCTGCCACCTGGACATGAGGAGGATGGATTTTCAGCCCGTAAATGTTAGCATAAATGTTATCATTCACTCACTGCAAGCAGAGATCTTGAAAACGGTGAAGAATTGTAACGCAAAGTCTGATCTGATACACTGTCACAAACTCTGCACCCCTATCACCTGGACATGAGCAGGTTGAATTTTCAGCCCATAAATATAGGCATTCGCTGACAGCAAGCAGAGATCTTGAAAACGGCAAAGAATTGAATTGTAAAGTCTGTTAGACAGTTGCAGAACTTTTCGTTCATCGGATGTAGAACCCTCAAGGCATATTTGCAGGCACTCTGCTTGCTTTCATCCCGCCTAGGCCTCACATATCTCGGTTCATGGATACTGGACGCGGAAGCTTCCAGTAAAGAATTTTCCATGTTTTATTGATCGCACAGAACATCGTGGAGTATACAGTAAATGACAATGCCGGGAAGCCGCCCGCATCCCTATAGAGCTTATCATTTATTTATGGAGCACGTCATTGATTTGTCCCTATGATAACACTTCCTGCCCCACAGCTTGGAACGGTCAGAATCTCACTTTTATTTTTCTAGCCCAGTTATAGGAAAAGAATGGAAATCCCTGACTGATTGTGATGAGGCCCAGTGTCCCTATGACAACACTGAGTTGTCAGATTACAGGACAAGAAGTGTTGTCATGGGGACTCCATTATAAAATGAAAGCTGAGTTCTGATTGGTTGCTGAGGGCAACAAAGATGGTCTCACTATTAGGCCTCTTTCACACGAACGTTGTTTTTGCGGGCTCCGATCCGCATTTTTCACATGAAAAATGCGGACCCATTCATTTCTATGGGCCCGCAAAAAATGCGGACAGCACACCGTGTGCTGTCCGCATCCGTTGCTCCGTTCCGTGGCCCGCAAAAAAAAATAGAGCATGTCCTATTCTTGTCCGTTTTGCGGACAAGGATAGGCAATGTTACAGTGGATCCGCAAAAAATACGGATGCCATACGGACGCCATCCGTTTTTTTTGCGGATCCGCAATTTGCGGACCGCAAAACACAACGTTCGTGTGAAAGAGGCCTTAGACAGTTTTCATGAGGCCTAGTACTATTTTTAGGGTTTTTAAACGAGAAGCGTTCTTCCATATTTGTTTTTCCAAGTGTTTTTGGTGGCATTTTTTGTTGTGTTTCAAGTCCTATAGAGAAGTCTATGAGAAAAATGGCGGTAAAGAGACCACAACTCCTCCAGTAACACCATAAAGACAGTGGGGAAAAGTTATGAAAGGCTGTACTCTGCCATACAGTTACTTAAAAGTAACATCTGGATGTAGATATGTGGAAAATTGCCTGTTGCCCATAGCAACCAATCACTTTCATTTCTTATGGTGCTTTTGAAAAATGGAAGCTGCGCTGTGATTGGTTGCTAGGGAAAACTGACCTTTTTTTCCTTTTAGACCAGGGATGCTCAACCTGTGGCCCTCCAGCTGTTGCAAAACTACAACTCCCAGCATGCCCTAATAGCTGTAGGCATGCTAGGAGGTGTACTGTAGTTTTGCAACAGCTAGAAGGCTACAAGTTGGGCATCCCTGTTTAAGACAGTTTCATAAATCTCCCGCTGTATTTTTTGTGGTATTTTTAAGCTTAATGCTGTTAATTTAGACCATTCTTTTATTTAGACCATACGCAAATGCAGTCCACAATGCATGGGCACTGACCGTTGGGCCGCCGCATTCAGATCGCGGACCCATTCACTTGAATGGGATCCGCGATCCGCATCCCACGGTCCGCACTGCAAAAAAGTAGTGCATGCACGGAGGCACGGGTAGAAACACCACGGAAGCACTATGTAGTGCTTCTGTGGGATTCCGATCTGTGCCTCTGTTCTGCATCTCCGTGATTGCGGACCCATTGAAGTGAATGGTCCACAATCCGTGATGCCATGTACAGGGCTGGTGCCCTTGTATTGCGGACCCGCCGTACGGCCATGACCGGGCAACAGCAGTGTGCATAAGCCCTAAGGGTTCTTTCACACACAATTTTTCACTGTTCTTAAAGGGGTTGTTCTCCCCGGGTGCCTTTCAGGTAGACCCCTAAGCATGGCCGGACCTGCGGAGGGAATTAATCTTACCTGATCCCCACTTCTGGGTTTCACATCCTTCGCTCTTCCGTCACTGCTGCAGATCCCGGGTCCATGTGGCTGCTGAAGCAAATGACTGGCGGTGGTGGTGACGTGTCCCCCATGCGTCACATGATACAGGGACATGACACACGGGGTACATACCACCGTTGTGGCCATTCATTGACTGCAGCGGCCACGTGACCGATGATGTCAGAATCCGGGGAGCGAAATAGCTGAATCCCAGCGAAGGGGATCAGGCAAGTATGATTGTCGCAGGGGTACTGCCTGAATAGTACTTGCACAAATTTTCTAGAGTAAATTAGTGTCAAAATCAATGACAAGTATTTTGGTGCAGAAAGGCAGCGAAATCCACACGCACTATACCAGCGTATGTATGTGCCCTAAGACAAAAGTGTCCGTTACCCATAGCAACCAATCACAGCGCAGCTTTCATTTCTTAATGTGCTTTTAAAAAATGAAAGCTGGGCTGTGATTGGTTGCTATAGGTAACGGACACTTTTGTCTTAGGGCACATGCATACGCTGGTATAGTGCATGCGGATTTTCCACACAGACCATTTTTATTTTAGACAGTTTCATAAATCTCCCTTGCGTTGTTTTTCAGCTTTTTTTGTGGCAATTTTAAGATTAACACTTTACTGTTTTCTTAAGAATTCTTTCATATACCATTTTTTCTTTGTTTTTAAACCCTACAGTTTTAAAAAAAAATTTTTATTTGTAAAATGCATTTTTCTGGCATTTTTTAAAGTTCTATAGAGAAGCCTAATGGAAAAACGTTGGGAATTATTCCAGGAGGAGTCATTTTTTCTTTTTTTTCTTTTATACGCCGCGGACCTTAAAAATACCAAAACCTGAACGGCTTATGTTTCAGTATGGACTGCAGAGTAACGTCAGACTAAAAACGAATGTCAAAAATGTGGTCAATAGTTTTCGTTTTAGAATGTGCATCACAAAGAACCTACTGAGGCTAAAAACGCTGCAAAAAAAAAAAAAGCTACAAAACGCCTTGTGTGGATTTGGCATAAAACAATTTTTACCCCATGACTCTTCAAAGCAGTAGCAGTTTTTATCTTGACTCTTTTTACCCAGCTTTGCTGATGACAGGACCGCGCTTGTTCTTCTGCTTGGAGCAGGAATTTGGGGTAATGATTCCCACATGGCGCAGGAATGGCAGCGGCAGGGCTGGGCAGGAGGAATGTTGGTGGCTCCATCTGTTCCCCACCTGCCCCTTCTTCACGGAATGGCTGCCATCCCCGCCAGCATAGAGAGGGCTCTGTTCTGGGACCGCCGGGGTCTCTGATCAGCAGCCAAGCAGATTGTGCGCCTGTGCCTTTAACGCTTGTTTCATTTCCTTCATGTGTCTCTGCAGACACGTGTGTGCCGCAACACGTTGCCGTCATTCACCGCCGCCATTAACCCTCCATACAGTGAAACTCTTTTAATCTGGCACGTGGCTTCAGTTCCTCCAGATTATTGGATGCTCTAAATACTCCAGTCATACTTCAGCTGGGTGGCAATTAATATGGCTCCTGTTACAGCTTCCGAAGCCCAAAACGCTAATAGGCAACCACTGCAAAACAAGCAGATTTTCCATTCACAAGTCTGGGAAAGATGGATGCCTCATCCTGCTCTGTACGGTTGTTAAGATTTCTGTGCCGCCCCCTACTCTGTCTTTGAGAAAAGCTGAGTGACATCCAAAATAATTTTGACGCAGCCTTGGGACCTATGGGCACCAGAAAAGGAAATCTGTGCCAACGAGGAGCTGGTGTACATTTCTGGTGTAATGTGCACGGTATACTGTAAATATGTCCGTTCACAAAGGACACGCCCATTTTATTTTATAAAAGTCGCAAATTTAGGAACGAACTTTGAGACCTGTCTATGGCAGAAATTCCCGAGAGAATTTTTACACACAGACTGTGCCCTTAAAGGGGTTTTTCACCCCTGGTAAGCTTTTGATTAGTGCCATTTACAGGGCCCTAGTCAATAGCTGCACCAAGAGTGCCTCAGACAGTGCCCCGTGAAGGCTGCCAAAATTCTTCTATAGCTGTGCCAATTAGTGAGCCCCTATGAAAGGTGTCAGCAGGGATGCCTGCATGAATACTACCAGTTAGGGTACTCCTATGAACCAGCCAGTGCCCGTATTAAGAGCACCAACCGGCAGCCACCCGTGAAGAGCACCCATCACCCAGTGGCAGTGGTCAGTACGTGATCACTGTCTGGCGGACAGACCCCCTGTTTGCCACCCCTGCTAGGAGTCCAGGCAGTTTTCTGGCAAGTAAGTAGGCCACTTACTTAGGGAACTTCTAGCCCTGTACCAGGAGACTAGACTAGAAGTGCTCCATGACCACCGCCCCTTCCTCCGCACACATACCTATAGACTACGCCTCATACATCGCTATATACACATCCTCAGCACAGACATGTGTTGTCTACTCCATGGAGGCGGCTGCATTGCTGACTGTCTCCCATACAGCAGGGGATAAGATTTCATAGCAGGGGGCAGCATATAGCATTACACCCCGGAGGTTACTTACCGATACTTCGGGACCATCACTGTGACCCATATTTATTATTGTTAATAAGGTTGAGCCCTAGGGGTCCTTTCATACCCCCGTACCCACATTGTGGCCACCTACTAGTTATCAGAAAAGCAGCAGCTGAAAAAACAGCCTAAAGCTTATCCTGCTACCTTGTTAGCCCCCATCCCCTCCTTAAATACACGGCTGTTGTTCCCCCCTGTTCTTGCTTTATACTCTGAAGCTAATAACATCATAAAACAAGCCTAAAGAGGCCATGCTTTGTAGAGCAGATGGAACGTCCTGTTTCTGTAGTTACATGGACTCCAGTAGTAGTCACCCAGACAGGAAGTCATTGCGGTGGGAACTTCCACGACCTGCAGAAGACTGTCAAGGGTCCCCAGAAGAGAAAGTAATGTAGATTCTGAGAAGGTCCATGATGCTAATCATACTCTGTGTATGAGGCTCCTTCAGAGGGGTTCCACTTTAAGGAGATCTTTGATTATTATTATAGTTACAGAACTGGAAATGAACAGCCGCCATGAGCCGTGTTGACTCAGCATCGACAAGTACGATCTGTACAAAGGGAAACCTGCGTCACATCTTGTGTCTGGAAGTAATTAACATAACCGGGTCAATTAGTGAGAATTCTTCTACCCCGATCTAGAAGATATAAGGAAATGTGGAGGCCCTGACAGTAGTAAAGAGGGGGCTCTGGGGGCCCGGGTGTCATGCAGATTGGAAAGCCGGCTTCTGCTTATAAGAACTTGGCAGGAGGATGTTGGAAAAGGCTTCCTCGCTGTGACCAGGGAGTCACACCCTGTGTTCACTCTGATTTTTCCCCTCTTTAAATGAAGTCATTTTTTTGCATATGGAAAAGTCATAAACACCTCTCAACGAAGGGAGGGGGAGATGCGGGGAATATATAGAGTATTGTAGGAGTATTTATTCTCTGGAGTAATCTTGCTGAAAGAATAAAAAATGTGCATAATTGGCTACAGTAAAGAGAAAAATGAAATCACAGATTGTAACTGCAAAGGGTTAAACACTGTAACTATCTGACTCATATAAAGGGTTAAATACTGTAGCTATCACACTGATATAAAGGGTTAAACACTATAGCTATTGGACTGATATAAAGGGTTAAACACTGTAGCTATCAGACTGATATAAAGGGTTAAACACTGTAGCTATCAGACTGATATAAAGGGTTAAACACTGTAGCTATCAGACTGATATAAAGGGTTAAACACTGTAGCTCTCAGACTGATATAAAGGGTTAAACACTGTAGCTATCAGACTGATATAAAGGGTTAAGCACTGTAGCTATCAGACTGATATAAAGGGTTAAAAACTGTAGCTATCAGACTCATATAAAAGGTTAAACACTGTAGCTATCAGACTGATATAAAGGGTTAAGCACTGTAGCTATCAGACTGATATAAAGGGTTAAACACTAGCTATCAGACTGATATAAAGGGTTAAACACTGTAGCTATCAGACTCATATAAAGGGTTAAACACTGTAGCTATCAGACTGATATAAAGGGTTAAGCACTGTAGCTATCAGACTGATATAAAGGGTTAAACACTAGCTATCAGACTGATATAAAGGGTTAAACACTGTAGCTATCAGACTGATATAAAGGGTTAAACACTGTAGCTATCAGACTGATATAAAGGGTTAAACAAGCTATCAGACTGATATAATGGGTTAAACACTGTAGCTATCAGACATAATGGGTTAAACACTAGATATTAGACTGATATAAAGGGTTAAGCACTGTGGCTATCAGACTGATATAATGGGTTAAACACTGTAGCTATCAGACATAATGGGTTAAACACTAGATATTAGACTGATATAAAGGGTTAAGCACTGTGGCTATCAGACTGATATAATGGGTTAAACACTGTAGCTATCAGACATAATGGGTTAAACACTAGATATCAGACTGATATAAAGGGTTAAACACTGTAGCTATCCGACTGATACAAAGGGTTAAAAACTGTAGCTATCAGACTGATATAAAGGGTTAAATATTGTAGCTATCAGACTGATATAAAGGGTTAAATACAGTAGCTGTCAGACTGATATAATGGGTTAAACACTGTAGCTATCAGACTGATATAAAGGGTTAAACACTGTAGCTATCAGACTGATATAAAGGGTTAAACACTGTAGCTATCAGACTGATATAAAGGGTTAAACACTGTAGCTATCAGACTGATATAATGGGTTAAACACTGTAGCTATCGGACTGATATAAAGGGTTAAACACTGTAGCTATCGGACTGATATAAAGGGTTAAACACTGTGGCTATCAGACTGATATAAAGGGTTAAACAGTGTGGCTATCAGACATAATGGGTTAAACACTAGATATTAGACTGATATAAAGGGTTAAACACTGTAGCTATCAGACTGATATAAAGGGTTAAACACTGTAGCTATCAGACTAATATGAAGGGTTAAATATTGTAGCTCTTAGACTGATATAAAGGGTTAAACACTGTGGCTATCGGACTGATATAAAGGGTTAAACACTGTGGCTATCAGACTGATATAAAGGGTTAAATCAGACTGATATAAAATTGCCATAAATTTGACAGTGATGAATGTAAAATCTGCACATTTACAATGTTCTGAAATATTTTGACATCTGCCCTGATGGTGGACCCCATTGCGGTGCCTCATGTAAAAAATCATGTGTTTGTGGTTTTCAATGCTTTGGTTCTCCCTGCTGAAGGGAAAAACATGGGAAATCTGTAATAATAAAATAAAATAAAAAGATGAGCATGCTTTAGTTCAAAGTAAAAAAAAGAATAACCAAACTTTACAAGATGTTTCCCTTCAAGATAGTCATAGACTTCAGGTCAAAGTGAACAATACAAATTCAGAGACCCCCCCCCCCCTCTTTTTTTTATCCCTTCCTTTGTTCTTAGATCCTTAAAGGGGTTGTCTAGTTTTGTAAACCTATTTTCATCATCCTATTGAGAAATACTGAGTTAGCAGAGGGGGATCCTCTGTTGAGGCCAAAATGGAGGGTGACTTCACAAAGCGCCTCCTGTTCTAGTTCAACCCATTTGACTGCACACTAGATATAAAGCTCCTCCTTTTCTTTGATAAGCTCCACCCTTGCTCACAGAAACGGGGAACCTCTCACCAAGACAGCTTCCTTAAATGGCATGTCCAGTACAGTCCATCAGTATGTGATCAGCAGAGGTCTGACACCCAGCACTCCCACTGATCAGCTGTTCTGCAGTAGCTTCGGCCCTGAAGGTTGGCTGCAGAACTACACATTGAAGTGAATGGGAGCAGTGCTGCTGTAAGCCGATCTGACCACGACACAATGGGCGGAGCTCTATAGTTCTGGCAGCGAATTCGGGCATCGGAGCTACTCTGAACCAGCAGATCGCGGGGTCATGGACTAGCATAAAAAAAAATCTGGACAACCCCTTTGAAGTAACAAAAAATTCCTGGAGGTCACAGCTGCAATTTTTTTTTTACTTTAACCAACTATGGGTTTGGGTTAGTCATGTGACTAAAGCCATGCAACTCTTAGCGGATGCCATGTAGTCCAGGCCCAAGGGACATGACCCCTGGTGCGGTGACGGTACTGCCAGTTCTACATAGGGGATGGATAGGGTTAGTATGTACTGATAATGTTAGTGTGAGGGGCATCGTTTCCTCCACTGACAGTCGTCCCATCTGTTTCCTGTGATGAAGCCTTGATGATGTCACTCGTTACTCAGCGCAGTAATGCAGCACGGACGCCTCTACACAGAGAGTGGCGAGCTGAGCTTTGAAGTCCAGTCTCACTACTCCCTGTCGACAACATCCTAATTATCCTTTTCCTACTTTGATTCTTTAGAAGTGAAAACTAATTTTTTCAAACGGCTACGTGAGCTCTGCCCCATCTGACTACAATCAGACTCTAGTGAATGGATAGGCTGCATTCTCAGTGATGTCACTGCTCTCTAGTGAATGGATAGGCTGTATTCTCAGTGATGTCACTGCTCTCTAGTGAATAGATAGGCTGCATTCTCAGTGATGTCACTGCTCTCTAGTGAGTGGAAAGGCTGCATTCTCAGTGATGTCACTGCTGATCTCTAGTGAATGGATAGGCTGCATTCTCAGTGATGTCACTGCTCTCTAATGAATGGATAGGCTGCATTCTCAGTGATGTCACCGCTGATCTCTAGTGAATGGATAGGCTGCATTCTCAGTGATGTCACTGCTGATCTCTAGTGAATGGATAGGCTGCATTCTCAGTAATGTCACTGCTCTCTAGTGAATGGATAGGCTGCGTTCTCAGTGATGTCACTGCTCTCTAGTGAATAGATAGGCTGCATTCTCAGTGATGTCACCGCTGATCTCTAGTAATGGATAGGCTGCATTCTCAGTGAAGTCACCGCTGATCTCTAGTAATGGATAGGCTGCATTCTCAGTGATGACACCGCTGATCTCTAGTAATGGATAGGCTGCATTCTCAGTGATGACACCGCTGATCTCTAGTGAATGGATAGGCTGTATTCTCAGTGATGTCACCGCTGACCTCTAGTGAATGGATAGGCTGCATTCTCAGTGATGACACCGCTGATCTCTAGTGATGGATAGGCTGCATTCTCAGTGATGTCACTGCTGATCTCTAGTGAATGGATAGGCTGCATTCTCAGTGAAGTCACTGCTGATCTCTAGTGATGGATAGGCTGCATTCTCTGTGATGTCACCGCTGATCTCTAGTGAATGGATAGGCTGCATTCTCAGTGATGTCACCGCTGATCTCTAGTAATGGATAGGCTGCATTCTCAGTGATGACACCGCTGATCTCTAGTGATGGATAGGCTGCATTCTCAGTGATGTCACAGCTGATCTCTAGTGAATGGATAGGCTGCGTTCTCAGTGATGTCACTGCTGATCTCTAGTAATGGATAGGCTGCATTCTCAGTGAAGTCACCGCTGATCTCTAGTAATGGATAGGCTGCATTCTCAGTGATGACACCGCTGATCTCTAGTAATGGATAGGCTGCATTCTCAGTGATGTCACCGCTGATCTCTAGTGAATGGATAGGCTGCATTCTCAGTGATGTCACCGCTGATCTCTAGTGAATGGATAGGCTGCGTTCTCAGTGATGTCACTGCTGATCTCTAGTGAATGGATCGGCTGCATTCTCAGTGATGTCACTGCTCTCTAGTAATGGATAGGCTGCATTCTCAGTGATGTCACCGCTCTCTAGTGAATGGATAGGCTGCATTCTCAGTGATGTCACCGCTGATTTCTAGTGAATGGATAGGCTGCATTCTCAGTGATGTCACCGCTGATTTCTAGTGAATGGATAGGCTGCGTTCTCAGTGATGTCACCGCTCTCTAGTGAATGGATAGGCTGCATTCTCAGTGATGTCACCGCTGATTTCTAGTGAATAGATAGGCTGCATTCTCAGTGATGTCACTGCTGATTTCTAGTGAATGGATAGGCTGCATTCTCAGTGATGTCACTGCTCTCTAGTAATGGATAGGCTGTATTCTCAGTGATGTCACCGCTCTCTAGTGAATGGATAGGCTGCATTCTCAGTGATGTCACCGCTGATTTCTAGTAAATGGATAGGCTGCATTCTCAGTGATGTCACTGCTCTCTAGTAATGGATAGGCTGCATTCTCAGTGATGTCACCGCTCTCTAGTGAATGGATAGGCTGCATTCTCAGTGATGTCACCGCTGATTTCTAGTGAATGGATAGGCTGCATTCTCAGTGATGTCACTGCTGATTTCTAGTGAATGGATAGGCTGCATTCTCAGTGATGTCATCGCTCTCTAGTGAATGGATAGGCTGAATGGTGCTCTCAGTGACCAGTATAAGACATTTCTATTTGTGTTTGGAAGTTCTGTCCTGGAACCTTGTGATTCTTAGACAGAAATTATAGAATATTTTGGGTCTAAGCTGTGCCGTTTCCGTGCAGGTCATTTTCCCATGTGCTACGTGCCCAGAATATCATCTACTTATCAGGCTTTCTTGGCAGTCTTTTTTTGTAACCCTTCCACTTCTGGAAGAGGTGAGATGAGTGTGTAATAAAACCTGGGTTCCTATGTGTCGGCTTGTAGCAATGGAGCCATGGATTCTGTATAGTGGGTTTGTGTAGGTATGGAGCCATGGACTCTGTATAGAGGGGGCCTGTGTAGGTATGGAGCCATGGACTCTGTATAGAGGGGGCCTGTGTAGGTATGGAGCCATGGACTCTGTATAGAGGGGGCTTGTGTAGGTATGGAGCCATGGACTCTGTATAGTGGGGGCCTGTGTAGGTATGGAGCCATGGACTCGGTATAGTAGAGGCCTGTGTAGGTATGGAGCCATGGACTCTGTATAGAGGGGGCCTGTGTAGGTATGGAGCCATGGACTCTGTATAGTGGGGGCCTGTGTAGGTATGGAGCCATGGACTCTGTATAGAGGGGGCCTGTGTAGGTATGGAGCCATGGACTCTGTATAGTGGGGGCCTGTGTAGGTATGGAGCCATGGACTCGGTATAGTAGAGGCCTGTGTAGGTATGGAGCCATGGACTCTGTATAGTGGGGCCTGTGTAGGTATGGAGCCATGGACTCTGTATAGTGGGGCTTGTGTAGGTATGGAGCCATGGACTCTGTATAGAGGGGGCCTGTGTAGGTATGGAGCCATGGACTCTGTATAGTGGGGCTTGTGTAGGTATGGAGCCATGGACTCTGTATAGTGGGGGCCTGTGTAGGTATGGAGCCATGGACTCTGTATAAAGGGGGCCTGTGTAGGTATGGAGCCATGGACTCTGTATAGTGGGGCCTGTGTAGGTATGGAGCCATGGACTCTGTATAGAGGGGGCTTGTGTAGGTATGGAGCCATGGACTCTGTATAAAGGGGGCCTGTGTAGGTATGGAGCCATGGACTCTGTATAGTGGGTTTGTGTAGGTATGGAGCCATGGACTCTGTATAGTGGGGCTTGTGTAGGTATGGAGCCATGGACTCTGTATAGTGGGGGCCTGTGCAGGTATGGAGCCATGGACTCTGTATAGTGGGGGCTTGTGTAGGTATGGAGCCATGAACTCGGTATAGTGGGGGCCTGTGTAGGTATGGAGCCATGGACTCTGTATAGTGGGTTTGTGTAGGTATGGAGCCATGGACTCTGTATAGTGGGGGCTTGTGTAGGTATGGAGCCATGGACTCTGTATAGTAGAGGCCTGTGTAGGTATGGAGCCATGGACTCTGTATAGTGGGTTTGTGTAGGTATGGCGCCATGGACTCTGTATAGAGGGGGCTTGTGTAGTTATGGAGCCATAGACTCTGCATAGTGGGGGCTTGTGTAGGTATGGAGCCATGGACTCTGTATAGTGGGGGCTTGTGTAGTTATGGAGCCATGGACTCTGTATAGTGGGATTGTGTAGATATGGAGCCATGGACTCTGTATAGTGGGTTTGTGTAGGTATGGAGCCATGGACTCTGTATAGTGGGGGCTTGTGTAGGTATGGAGCCATGGACTCTGTATAGTGGGGGCTTGTGTAGGTATGGAGCCATGGACTCTGTATAGTGGGCTTGTGTAGGTATCCAGTGGGGGCCTGTGTAGGTATGGAGCCATGGACTCTGTATAGTGGGGGCCTGTGTAGGTATGGAGCCATGGACTCTGTATAGTGTGGGCTTGTGTAATTATGGAGCCATGGACTCTGTATAGTGGGGGCTTGTGTAGGTATGGAGCCATGGACTCTGTATAGTGGGGGCTTGTGTAGGTATGGAGCCATGGACTCTGTATAGTGGGGCTTGTGTAGGTATGGAGCCATGGACTCTGTATAGTGGGGGCTTGTGTAGGTATGGAGCCATGGACTCTGTATAGTAGAGGCCTGTGTAGGTATGGAGCCATGGACTCTGTATAGTGGGGGCCTGTGTAGGTATGGAGCCATGGACTCTGTATAGTGGGGGCTTGTTTAGGTATGGAGCCATGGACTCTGTATAGTGGGATTGTGTAGGTATGGAGCCATGGACTCTGTATAGTGGGGGCTTGTGTAGGTATGGAGCCATGGACTCTGTATAGTGGGGGCTTGTGTGGGTATGGAGCCATGGACTCTGTATAGTGGGGGCCTGTGTAGGTATGGACCATGGACTCTGTATAGTGGGGGCTTGTGTGGGTATGGAGCCATGGACTCTGTATAGTGGGGGCCTGTGTAGGTATGGAGCCATGGACTCTGTATAGTGGGGGCTTCTGTAGGTATGGAGCCATGGACTCTGTATATTACATACATACTGGTACTTCTCACCTGGATGGAGTAGATCAGAGTGCACGTGTCATAAATCCTTCAGGTGTCTTGTGATCCTCCGTTAGTTCCTCCTTGACTCTGACAAGTTACTCACAATAACTCATCATGTGAACACTGTCCGTGGTGACTCTGTGTCAGCCGTCACCATCTGCATGGGTCTATGGATCCCACCTCTCTCCTGCAGTCACTGTCATTATATAACATATGGGCTCCAGCCTAGGGCTCTGCGGATGAGGGCGCAGCACTGAACACTTTATTTTTGCCATTTTAACTGATTCTTTATTGCTGGTGTTTCTTGCTATTGTCACCTGTGGTGGAGAAGGTGTAGGGTTTATTGTTCATTCATAGAGAAAGGGCTTTCATGCCCTTTCAAAGCCATGAGGCTGGTGAGAGACCGCCCCTGACTAGCCCAACTCCGCCCACTTTTACTCATGGGTGGAACATACACAGAGCTGAAATAGATATGAGATAGATATGAGATAGATAGATAGATATATAGATAGGAGATAGATATGAGATAAATAGATATATAGATAGGAGATAGATATGAGATAGATAGATAAATAGATATGAGATAGATAGATAGATAGATAGATAGATAGATAGATAGATAGATAGATAGATAGATAGATAGATAGATAGATAGATAGATAGATAGATATGAGATATTAGATAGATAATAGATAGATATGAGACAGATAGATAGATAGATAGATAGATAGATAGATAGATAGATAGGAGATAAATATGAGATAGATAGATAGATAGATAGATAGATAGGAGATAAATATGAGATAGATAGACAGATATGAGATAGATGATAGATAGATAGATAGGAAATAGATAGATAGGAGATAAATATGAAATAGATAGATAGATATGAGATAGATGATAGATAGATAGGAAATAGATAGGAGATAAATATGAAATAGATAGATAGATATGAGATAGATATGAGATAGATATGAGATGGATAGATAGATAGATAGATAGATAGATAGATAGATAGATATGAGATAGATATTAGATAGATATTAGATAGATATGAGATGGATAGATAGATATGAGATAGATATTAGATAGATATTAGATAGATATGAGATGGATAGATAGATAGAACGTTTCCAGTATTAGAAGTATTTTCTAGAAGTACTGCAGCTTCCAGTGAAGAACATCTACTTGTGGACATCAGGAGTCTCTCCCCAGTTTACAATAGGCAGGTTCTAGTGTTCAGATGCAGCAGAGCTCAGATTGTCCATTGCCGCATCTCCTGGTGAGTTCACCGCACTCTGATTGCCATGTAGCAGTGCTCAGATTTTGTGATGTAGCAGAGCTCAGGGTGTTCAATACAGTACAGCTGAGTCTGACATCACATTGCAATATCACAAATCAGAATGTTTACATAGGACTGCAGGTGACCCCGCCGCATTCTTGTATCTCAGCAGAACTGTAACTTGAAGGTCTTAGGGTTCTGATGTAAATTTTTGAAGCACCTCCCCCCCCCCATACACACATTATGTAAAGGTGTCTTAGAGCCCCCTGTATCCCGTGATGCACAAGCAGCGCTGCTCCAAAGAAAAAACTGCCAAACTCCATTACAAATCCAGCTCTGCTACATCTGTATACAATGCCCAAGTCTACTTTGTTTCAATTGCTGTCATTGTTCCAGATGAATCCTGACAGGATGATGAAACATGTTCCAGATGACAAACCCCTGACCTCACTCCGCTCCAGAAATAAAATATTATCACATTATAAACATGACGTCAACGTCTTCTCTGACACATATCACAAAATGTGGCCTTAGATGGCGGCCCAGTGACAAGGAAATTAACTGATGGAAATAACTGACCTGTGCACTTCGCCTTACTCTACTTCTTCTATCCCACAGCTTAGACTGCATGAGTGTCAGTCTACACTGCAGCTCTGGAATTGTATTCAGCGCAGGATGAATATTTCAATAGTTTTGTTTCATTTGTGATACACTATGTTATATCATTCATGAGTATGCAATGCTGCACCAGCTCTGCTGCATCTACGCTTGCAGTCTAGGTGGGATCCTTGTCATGGCTGCGGGTTCACAAGTCATATTGCGGTTTTATTGCAAATTTAAAAAGAACAGTAAATATCGTGGATTCGTCGTCGGTTTCTCGAGGTTTGCGCAGTTAATCTCCAGAAATGCACTTGTGGTTAAATTACTAAGTCCGTTTGTCTTAGCAGAAAATGCTTTCTGACATGAGTAATAAATGAGGAACTTGACCCTGCAGAGCGGTTTCTTCACTTACTTGCTGTACATTTACCTACCTGTGATTGCTGATGGCTGCCCTGAGATAAAAGAAAGCGGAACTCAAGGAGTTAATTGAGTTCTTTTAACTTGTTTTTATTTAAAGGCACAGACAGCCACTAGAAATGAAAACAACCATTGTGAGGTTGTGGCTTTGACAGCACCTTCACATACCGTAACCTGAAGTACACTGTTCATGGAAGACGGTCTACATGTCTGAGACTCAGGATTCCTGCCAGTGTGATTCATCTGAAAACCAACAGAACGGTTAATATGAGAAAAGTAAAAAGGTTGCATCACCGTGATGTTACCTCACCGCTACCCACATTCCCAGGACTGTGGTGAACATCAACAGGAAGCTCTCCCTTACCAAGACTGGACTGTCAGATATACAGTATGAATATTCCTGTACATAGGAGCAGTATTATAGTAGTTATATTCTTGTACATAGGAGCAGTATTATAGTAGTTATATTCTTGTACATAGGAGCAGTATTATAGTAGTTATATTCTTGTACATAGGAGGCTGTATTATAGTAGTTATATTCTTGTACATAGGAGCAGTATTATAGTAGTTATATTCTTGTACATAGGAGCAGTATTATAGTAGTTATATTCTTGTACATAGGAGCAGTATTATAGTAGCTATATTCTTGTACATAGGAGCAGTATTATAGTAGTTATATTCTTGTACACAGGAGCAGTATTATAGTAGTTATATTCTTGTACATAGGAGCAGTATTATAGTAGTTATATTCTTGTACACAGGAGCAGTATTATAGTAGTTATATTCTTGTATATAGGAGGCAGTATTATAGTAGTTATATTCTTGTACATAGGAGCAGTATTATACTAGTTATATTCTTGTACATAGGAGCAGTATTATAGTAATTATATTCTTGTACATAGGAGCAGTATTATAGTAGTTATATTCTTGTACATAGGAGCAGTATTATAGTAGTTATATTCTTGTACATAGGAGCAGTATTATAGTAGTTATATTCTTGTACATAGGAGGCAGTATTATAGTAATTATATTCTTGTACATAGGAGCAGTATTATAGTAGTTATATTCTTGTACATAGGAGCAGTATTATAGTAGCTATATTCTTGTACATAGGAGCAGTATTATAGTAGTTATATTCTTGTACATAGGATCAGTATTATAGTAGTTATATTCTTGTATATAGGAGCAGTATTATAGTAGTTATATCCTTGTATATAGGAGCAGTATTATAGTAGTTATATTCTTGTACATACGAGCAGTATTATAGTAGTTATATTCTTGTACATAGGAGCAGTATTATAGTAGTTATATTCTTGTACATAGGAGCAGTATTATAGTAGTTATATTCTTGTACATAGGAGCAGTATTATAGTAGTTATATTCTTGTACATAGGAGCAGTATTATAGTAGTTATATTCTTGTACATAGGAGCAGTATTATAGTAGTTATATTCTTGTACATAGGAGCAGTATTATAGTAGTTATATTCTTGTACATAGGAGCAGTATTATAGTAGTTATATTCTTGTACATAGGAGGCAGTATTATAGTAGTTATATTCTTGTACATAGGAGCAGTATATAGTAGTTATATTCTAGTACATAGGAGCAGTATTATAGTAGTTTATTCCTGTACATAGGAGCAGTATTATAGTATTATATTCTTGTACATAGGAGGCAGTATTATAGTAGTTATATTCTTGTACATGGGAGGCAGTATTATAGTAATTATATTCTTGTACATAGGAGCAGTATTATAGCAGTTATATTGTTGTACATAGGAGCAGTATTATAGTAGTTATATTCTTGTACATAGGAGCAGTATTATAGTAGTTATATTCTTGTACATAGGAGCAGTATTATAGTAGTTATATTCTTGTACATAGGAGCAGTATTATAGTAGTTATATTCTTGTACATAGGAGCAGTATTATAGTAGTTATATTCTTGTACATAGGAGCAGTATTATAGTAGTTATATTCTTGTACATAGGAGCAGTATATAGTAGTTATATTCTTGTACATACGAGCAGTATTATAGTAGTTATATTCTTGTACATAGGAGCAGTATTATAGTAGTTATATTCTTGTACATACGAGCAGTATTATAGTAGTTATATCCTTGTACATAGGAGCAGTATTATAGTAGTTATATTCTTGTACATAGGAGGCAGTATTATAGTAGTTATATTCTTGTACATAGGAGCAGTATTATAGTAGTTATATTTCTTGTACATAGGAGCAGTATTATAGTAGTTATATTCTTTGTACATAGGAGCAGTATTATAGTAGTATATATTCTTGTACATAGGAGCAGTATTATAGTAGTTATATTCTGTACATAGGAGCAGTATTATATAGTAGTTATATTCTTGTACATAGGAGCAGTATTATAGTAGTTATATTCTTGTACATAGGAGCAGTATTATAGTAATTATATTCTTGTACATAGGAGCAGTATTATAGTAGTTATATTCTTGTACATAGGAGCAGTATTATAGTAGTTATATTCTTGTACATACGAGCAGTATTATAGTAGTTATATTCTTATACATAGGAGCAGTATTATAGTAGTTATATTCTTGTACATAGGAGCAGTATTATAGTAGTTTTACCCTTGTAATTGGGAAGAGGTAGTATCAGGACTAGGCGATGATGAAATACTTGCCCCTTGTGAATGAAATCCTGGCTATGTGTCTCTTTTCATCCATTACTCAGTAGTTCTGTTCTCCTGCCTTTAAGTGATGCAAGAGTTAATTTGAACAAGCCGATATAAAGACTTGGACTGTGCAGTGGGATTTTTGCCAAAAACCTTCCTCATAATAAAATGAAAACTGACAACATTCAGTGATAAAATTATATATAATCCATGTTACCCGCCTCCTGCCAAATCTTGCTGTGCTGGCCTCCGCTGACTCCAGAGAGTGTTGCGCTATATGGCGTGACTGTGTGCAGCCATTCTGTAGATGTCATGTACTCAAGGTGAAGGCATAAAGGAGCAGTTGCTTTTTCCTCTATGTTTTTTGTGCCCTTGGATACAATGCATTGTTTCTATACGGTATATCAGCAGTTTTCGGCTATGGAGAGGTTGAGTACAGAATAATAGGGAGTTCGTACAAGTCCCCCCTCCCCCACCAACCGTGGTCACTTTTTATGCTGCAGGGCATTTTTGTTTGTCCATTTCATGCTTAGTAATATGAACACCTTTAACATATAAGCGCTGGTAAGAGCATGGAGGTATATAGTGCCTCATGCCTCCATCATTTATTATCAGAGCAGGGCTGATTTTAGGGGACGCCCAATTGCCCTATGATTTCTAATGGGCCCTAGGAGTGACTGGAGAATGGACTGGTCAAACTTTATTTCCCTTAACCACAAGGGACTTTAGCAATAACCCCTTCACTATCCCAGATCTCCAGGGACATTAGCAACAAACTCTTCCCTATCCCAGACCACCAGGGACTTTAGCAGTAACCCCTTTCCTATCCCAGACCACCATGGACTTTAGCAGTAACCCCTTCCCTATCCCAGACCACCAGGGACATTAGCAACAAACTCTTCCCTATCCCAGACCACCATGGATTTTAGCAGTAACCCCTTTCCTATCCCAGATCTCCAGGGACATTAGCAACAAACTCTTCCCTATCCCAGACCACCATGGACTTTAGCAATAACCACTTCCCTATCCCAGACTAGCAGGGACTTTAACAATAACCCTTTCCATATCCCAGACCATAGGCACTTAAGCAGTAACCCCTTCCTTTATCCCAGACCACCAGAGACTTTAGCAGAAACCCCTTCCCTATCCCAGACCACCAGGGACTTTAGCAATAACCCCTTCCCTATCCCAGACTACTAGGGACTTTTAGCAGTAACCCCTTCCCTATCCCAGACCACCATGGACTTTAGCAATAACCCCTTTCCTATCCCAGACTACCAGGGACTTTAGCAATAACCCCTTCCCTATCCCAGACCACCATGGACTTTAGCAGTAACCCCTTTCCTATCCCAGACCACCATGGACTTTAACAATAACCCCTTTCCTATCACAGACCACCAGGTCCTTTAGCAATAACCCCTTTCCTATCCCAGACCACCAGGGACTTTAGCAAGAACCCCTTTCCTATCCCAGACCACCGGGGACTTTAGCAAGAACCCCTTTCCTATCCCAGACCACCATGGACTTTAGCAATAACCCCTTCCCTATCCCAGACTACCAGGGACTTTAGCAATAACCACTTCCCTATCCCAGACCACCAGGGACTTTAGCAATAACCCCCTTTCCTATCCCAGACCACCATGGACTTTAGCAATAACCCCTTCCCTATCCCAGACCACCATGGACTTTAGCAATAACCCCTTCCCTATCCCAGACTACCAGGGACTTTAGCAATAACCCTTCCCTGTCCCAGACCACCATGGACTTTAGCAGTAACCCCTTTCCTATCCCAGACCACCAGTGACTTTAGCAATAACCCCTTTCCTATCCCAGACCACCAGAGACCTTAGCAATAACCCCTTTCCTATCAAAGACCACCTCAGACTTTAGCAATAATCTCTTCCCTGTCCCAGACCACCAGGGACTTTAGCAATAACCCCTTCCCTATCCCAGACCACCATGAACTTTAGCAATAACCCCTTTCCTATCCCAGACCACCTCAGACTTTAGCAATAACCCCTTTCCTATCCCAGACCACCAGGGACTTTAGCAATAACCCCTTCCCTATCCCAGACTAGCAGGGACTGTAGCAATAACCCTTTCCATATCCCAGACCACAGGCACTTAAGCAGTAACCCCTTCCCTATCCCAGACCACCAGGGACTGTATACTGTATGTATTCAGGGGTTCTCTAAGCACTTCTAAAAATCTGTAAGCAATTTGGAGACAATATGGCATTTCTCAGTATTTACCCCTCGGTACACAATGCAGCTGAACAGGAAGATGCAAGAACACCTCCGGTTGGGACCTGAACAGAAAGTCCTACAGCCGATCCAGGTGGTGACGTAGGTTGTTATATGTGTGCTATATAGTAGAATATTCGGATACAATATGTAGGTATTATTAAGGTATTATTTGGCGATATTATTTGGATATTAAATGTAGTGCTGTCTGGTAAATTTTTGGTCATATTATATTTGATACCATATAGAAGTATTATTAAGCCATTTTTGGCAGTAATATTTGGGCATTGATTGCAGTTTTGTAAGATAAATATATGGTAATGTTATATGGATACTATAGAATGGTAGTAGTATTTAGTGTGTAGGTATTATTTATTTGGTTGGCAGTATCTCTCCTTACAGAGAGAGCGCCTTAATCAGTGTGAGGAGGCTTATAGGCCATACATGCTCCTCTGGAATTCTGGGAAGGGGTTATGCAAATGAGCTCTTAACAAGCTCCACCTCCAATGCTACCAGATGTAAGGCAGCTATCCTAGAAGTCAGTGTTCAACCCTTTATTTAAACATTGTCTGGCAGTATTATTGGGGCACTGAAAGTAATATTGTATGGTAAATATATGGTAATATTATATGTGTGCTATATAGTAGTAATATTTGGAGACAATATGTAGGTATTAAGGTATTGTTTGGCGGTATTGTTTGGATATTCACTGTAGTGTTGTCTGGTAAGTTTATGGTGACATTATATGGTTACTACATGATAGTAATATTTTGGATGTCATATGAAGGTATTATTAAGCCATTGTCTGGAGGTATTATTTGGGCATTGAATGCCGTATTGTATGGTAAATATATGGTAATGTTACATGGGAACATTGTGGTACTAATATTTAAGTCCAGTATGGAGGTATTAGAAAGTTATGTTGGCACGTTATGGTAGTATTATTTAGTTACTGTATGGAGGTAGTACTTAGTTATTGTCTGGCGGTAGTATTCCGGCACTATATGGAAGTTTTGTGTGGACATATTGAGCTGAGCCGAGCAGGCATGTGTACTTGGGAGTCAGGATAGATAGCTGTTAGCCAGCTTTGATATGACAGACTGAGCAGCGGGTGTGGCGGTGGGTTATATACCATGACACTATATGAAGCAGCGCAGTATGCGGTCATTCCTGAGTACCGTAAACACTGCATCGTCCCCAGGGACAAAGACGAGGAAGGGCTGGAAAAAGTGGAAAACTTTACGATGCTTCTCTATACAGTGAGTGCAAACAGATCTGATACTGTAATCTGCTCTGAGCCACTGGGGCCCCTGGGAGGTAACAACTATGGGGCCCTTTCTTATGTCTCCTGCAGATTAGAATCCCTGACGTTAATACAGTTTATATGAGAGAGCATTGCACTGGCGGTATAGATCTGCACAACGTCCCTGTGACAACCCTGAACCGTGCAGGAAGTGTTGTCATGAGCAGAATTTTTCTTTCAGACTCTTTTTTTTATTTAGGGGCGCAGGTTTTAAGTGCACTCAGTGCTGCATGTGCACAGGAGGGGGCTGCAAAGATACAGATGTAGCGGAGTTATCAGTGACAGTCATAACGCGTTACCTAGATATAATAACTCAACAAGTGTGGCAGTCAACTCTGCTACATCTGTGCGTTTATAGTGGACATGCCCTTTAAGACCAACCACAGACCATAGGTAGTAAAAGAGTGAAACCTGACTACGGGGCTCATAAAAGTGACTATTTTAGGGATTGGTGACAATAACTTTTCCTTTGGTGCACTATTTCGGAAGCGGAGTTTCACTGGTGCACAAGTGGTCGCCTGCGAATCCTCCGGCTGTAGACAGGATTTATGCGCTGGTCTCACAGAAACAACTATTACAGCTTTGACCCCACGCCATGCCACCACCTGCGTCATAAATCGTATAGATACACTGAAGATAACTCCACCATAGACCCTCAGTAATGGTCTCCTATATATATAAGTGGGTGACAACCTGTCATAGCAGCCATTACTGTTCCTTTAAGAGTTGTCACCAGCTTTTTTTTTTTTTAATTCCTAGAATATAATTGCTATTTAGAGTTACAAACTTACCCTCTCTCTCCAATTTCTCTATATGTGTCAGTCTTTACTGTAGTTCTCGAATTCTATTCACAAACAGGAGGAACAGGAGTGTAGATAATCTATGTTATATCATGTATCCTAATTGGTATTGCCCCATTGTCAGGATAACCGCAGAAATAAACGGCTGGTATAAGTTGTACATCTTCTTGTATATAGTGATATGGAGCATGCTGGTATAACCTGGGTATCTCCTGTATATAATTATATATGTACAGCTGGTATAAGTTATACATCTTCTATATAGTGATATGGAGCATGCTGGTATAACCTGGGTATCTCCTGTATATAATTATATATGTACAGCTGGTATAAGTTATACATCTTCTTGTATATAGTGATATGGACCATGCTGGTATAACCTGGGTATCTCCTGTATATAATTATATATGTACAGCTGGTATAAGTTATACATCTTCTGTATATAGTGATATGGAGCATGCTGGTATAACCTGGGCAATCTCCTGTATATAATTATATATGTTACAGCTGGTATAAGTTATACATCTTCTGTATATAGTGATATGGATCATGCTGGTATAACCTGGGTATCTCCTGTATATAATTATATATGTACAGCTGGTATAAGTTATACATCTCTGTATATAGTGATATGGAGCATGCTGGTATAACCTGGGTATCTCCTGTATATAATTATATATGTACAGCTGGTATAAGTTATACATCTTCTAGTATATAGTGATATGGACCATGCTGGTATAACCTGGGTATCTCCTGTATATAATTATATGTACAGCTGGTATAAGTTATACATCTCTATATAGTGATATGGAGCATGCTGGTATAACCTGGGTATCTCTGTATATAATTATATATGTACAGCTGGTATAAGTTATACATCTTCTGTATATAGTGATATGGAGCATGCTGGTATATACCTGGGTATCTCCTGTATATAATTATATATGTACAGCTGGTATAAGTTATACATCTTCTTGTATATAGTGATATGGACCATGCTGGTATAACCTGGGTATCTCCTGTATATAATTATATATGTACAGCTGGTATAAGTTATACATCTTCTGTATATAGTGATATGGAGCATGCTGGTATAACCTGGGTATCTCCTGTATATAATTATATATGTATAGCTGGTATAAGTTATACATCTTCTGTATATAGTGATATGGAGCATGCTGGTATAAACCTGGTATCTCCTGTATATAATTATATATGTACAGCTGGTATAAGTTATACATCTTCTAGTATATAGTGATATGGGACCATGCTGGTATAACCTGGGTATCTTCTGTATATAATTATATATGTACAGCTGGTATAAGTTAATATATCTTCTAGTATATAGTGATATGGACCATGCTGGTATAACCTGGGTATCTCTGTATATAATTATATATGTACAGCTGGTATAAGTTATACATCTTCTGTATATAGTGATATGGAGCATGCTGGTATAACCTGGGTATCTCCTGTATAATTATAATGTACAGCTGGTATAGTTCACATCTTCTTGTATATAGTGATATGGAGCATGCTGGTATAACCTGGTATCTCTGTATATAATATATATGTACAGCTGGTATAAGTAATACATCTTCTTGTATATAAGTGATATGGAGCATGCTGGTATAACCTGGGTATCTCCTGTATATATTATATATGTACAGCTGGTATAAGTTATATATCTTCTAGTATATAGTGATATGGAGCATGCTGGTTATAACCTGGGTATCTTCTGTATATAATTATATATGTACAGCTGGTATAAGTATACATCTTCTGTATATAGTGGATATGGAGCATGCTGGTATAACCTGGGTATCTCCTGTATATATTATATATGTACAGCTGGTATAAGTTATACATCTTCTTGTATATAGTGATATGGAGCATGCTGGGTATAACCTGGTATCTCCTGTATATAATTATATATGTACAGCTGGTATAAGTTATACATCTTCTTGTATATAGTGATATGGAGCATGCTGGTATAACCTGGGTATCTCCTGTATATAATTATATATGTACAGCTGGTATAAGTTATACATCTTCTTGTATATAGTGATATGGAGCATGCTGTATAACCTGGGTATTCTCCTGTAATATAATTATATATGTACAGCTGGTATAAGTTATACATCTTCTTGTATATAGTGATAT